>LGRX02006155.1:0-30627 GCA_001247695.2 Cymbomonas tetramitiformis
GCAACATATCAAGGGCCGCTATGTCCGGTGCTGGGGGGGGGTTATTCACACGCAACATATCAGGAGCCAGTTATCACCAATGTCGTGCACCTTTTTCTGTGGTACCCGGCACGGTTGTGGTTATGGGTGTACGGCACGGTGTATCCGTGGTGCGTACCCGGTAAACCCTCATTTTTTGTGAGAAGGCATACGTATTATTATATGCGTGTAGGCGGGCGTGCAAAAGCGTAAGAGTCTAACTTAGTGCTAGGAGAAATTAACGTATTAAAAGCGTGTTTCACCTATAAATTGAATAAATTGATAACAAAAACGACCGTACTGTTTAAACAGGTGACTCAGCAGTTAAATTGACTCTGCGCAGAAGCTTATAAAAAAAAACCGATACCTAAAATGACCTAAAACACTTTAGCAGTGCAAGGTTGTGGTTTGTTTCCAAAACAAGCATGCAACCAATATATTATTATTTAAAATTGCCGACCATCAACGGCTGTCCAAACACTTGAAACACTCAGTCCGTTTATCTACATCGTCTCAGCGCGTGTTGCAGTCGAAACGCTGTCGGAATCTACAAGTTCATGCCATTGTTTTACATAAATCTGATACGTGGCGTACACGTCTGCCGCGCAGTAGTGCAACTGGTGTTCGCTTAGCTGAGTGTCTGTACGTACGAAACTGACGCTCGTGCCTTTATCTTTCTGATACTGCTGTTTGGTCTCGCAACAGTGTTTGGTGTACAGCGCTCGCAGACTCTCCCTACACGCGCGGTTCTGCACATCGTAAACTGCGCCGGAGAACGTGGCACCAAAAAAATTTCGTAACGCAGGTAGATCTGCGGTGGTATCGCAAAAAACAAGCTTTGTTGCCCCTTCCAACAAAGTTTTAACAGTCTGCATAAAAGTGGCGTTGGTTTGCAAGAAACAGGCCGTGTACACGGCCACCCTTGCACCGTCGCAAATGGAGATGACGCTCACCTCGTACGGTTTGCTACCTGCAAAATTAAAACAAAATTGTATTTTATATAGGTTTGCTATGTTTTGGGTAAAACAAGCACCAAGTGGGGTGTCACCTGGGACAAACTCCAGATCCACGGCGACGACGTCCACGTTGCAACGAAATTTGACCACGGCGTTGTGCACGATAGGTAAACGATTCTTGTCAAGGATGCTTGGCCACGGAGCACGTGCACGTTCCAGGGCCTCTTCGATACTGTGTCTGTTTTTCATTTCAGAAGCTTTGAGCGCAAGCAACCAATCTACCACAGACAATTCCACCGTTGCTGGCTTAACTTGCTCTATTTCTTTCAAGAGTTCCTCGCAGGTTTTCAACCGAAAGCCTGTTGTTCTCTTTTTGCCGACGACGCCGTCCAAACATGGTGTACTGTATATACGAGGAACGTCACTCAGCGCGTCTACTGGTTTCACAATCTCCAACACGTAAGCACCGTTCCCGATGGTTTCTTTTATCTCGTACAGAACCGTATTACATTCGAAAACGGTTTGAAGGTTTCTCACGTTCATCTTTTAGTTTTGGCTAGAACTTTGCACGTTTAGGTTAAAACCTGCTGGTCGGGCGCTAGGCGTTGAATAGTTTAACCAGCACTGAAGTGGAGATTGTATTATCTTGGTAGGTCCAAAAAAAATAAATCCCACCATAGGACGCGCGATCGCATCATATTTTTACGATCGATTAGCGACCGTCGGATTCGGTTTATTGCTGGCGTCGACATAAATCGACCAGCTCCGATTTCATTCTTTGCTTGGGCTGAAATCGTGCGAGACTGCTGCACCCCAAAAGCGTCTACTGGTTTTACAAAAAAAATACGATCGATCAACGACCGTCGGATTCGTTTTATTGCTGACATCGACATAAATCGACCAGCTCCGATTTCGTTTTATGCTTGGGCTGAAATCGCGCGAGACTGCTGCACCCCAAAATCGAGATTACTTTTCGCTGGTGCAGAGGATTCGGTGAGGTCCGCTTTTGTTGAATACGGTTCAACTACAAACCGGTTAGCGCCTGCTATCGAGGCCGATGGAGATGTGCCAACCAAAAGACCGCGTATCTGAACTAACGTGCTCCTTTTGTGATATCGTGTTTCTGCGCCGGAGCTCGTGTTTCCGACTGAACATTTGTGCTAGGCGTATTTATTTTTCTACTCACGCAAACAGTAGCCGTTTTTAATTGTTCCGTGATGCAAACCGCTTGTGGCACATGCTCGGAGGATAAAGTTATGCAACTCGGTTGCCTAATCTTTACACCGACTGAAGGACCGGTGCACAGCAACCTGCAGTTCAAAAACAACTTCGCAGATTTTAGGACCCAGCTTTTAAAAGAGCTCACGTTACCGGAGGAAACCGAATTTGAGTATATGGAATTTACATACGCAAAGGAAAATATCCGCAATTTCATTGTATACCACGCGGAATTACCATACAACCTGTTCATAAATCGTCGGTTTCAGTTTCTCCACGGTCCGGTGTGTTTTTTCGAGATTGTGGAAGAGCTGAACAGGTGTCCCGTTTGTGAACACGAGGTCAATAGTGACATGCAGGCTTTTCGCCCGGTTAGCTTGCAGGACGAACAATTCCGTGAGGCTTTGGGAGAATGGGAGAAGAAATGGTTTTCGGGCGTATAAGGCGTAGTTCCGACCGGCCGCTGATTGAACGTTCAATGACCGTACAAAACTCAGGATTGGGTCGTCTGTTTATTAACCTATCCATTTATTTCTTTGTACGACTCAAAAACGTTTATTACGATGACAGAAAAAACAATTGGTCATGTGCGTACTGTAGCAGACATAACGTTATAGCTTTATTTTACGACTAGCTTACGACCATATTGCAGACGTGCATGTTTTGTACCGAGACAAAATCATTTCAGGTTAGGCACACGGCGTTCTACTTTGTCCTGCACGGCCCTAGCTATTAATATTTGTTTGAAGCGATTCATCTTCCTGTTGTAAGCGTCGGTCTTCCAATCATCCAGTATCACGTTGTGACGCTTCTGGCATATGTCCACGTAATAACCGCCCAAAATCAACTTGAGGTGTTCAAACAGCTGCGCGCTTAACCGCCGGTGAGGGTAATTCCACTGGTACGACCTCTTAAACAACCGAATTAACTTATCGGCGTCGTCGCCGTTCAGTTCGCGAATTGCCAATAGCATCTTTTCCCGTATTATGGAAAAAAAAACGGAAACTCCGTCCCAATAGTGCATGGTAAAGTGGGTTGTGTATGAGCCGTATCTAGTTACACGAGCTTGCCTGTATTTGGCTCGGCCTGCAGGTGTCAAACTCCAGTAGACGGGGTTGCTGTTTCGTCCGTGCATTTTGCTTTGTGTGTAACGTGTATGCGCACACCTATATGCATTTCTTTCACAAGGGCGCACGTTTTTCTCGCCGGACCGACCCTGTCTATTTCGATATAGGTGTTAACAGCTGCCCCGTCAGACGGCATGCTCATTTCGTCAACTTCGGATTCACGCATGGTCAAACACGGGCGAAGGTGAGCGATAATGTTATTGACTTGACCAACGAATAACCCATTTAAAGATTGGTGTATGACCAAATAACGTTTTTTAACTTTGTATTTAACATACAAATATTGCACGATACAGATATTCAAAAATATTCGACCATTACTATAATCAGATACGGAAACCCGTTTCGGTCGATAAAGACCCTCGCACGACCTAAAAAAAACAAGATCGGCGCCAAAGGGCTAGGGAGCGACTGCCCAAAACGTTTGTTTATTTTACGCAAGCTCGTGTCTGTTCGGTCTTCCACAGCCGTGTTCCTGCGCGTATCGCAGACATGACGACGTGCTTCCGTTCTGTCTAGCGGCCCTGTAGGTATTAACATCCCACTCGCAACCATTTTCATGAGCATACCGTAAGCAATCCAAGCTGTCGAATCGAGTCGCCTCTTCGCACGTGCGAAAGGTTCACTCGCAGCCGTTTTCATGAGCGTACCGCAAACAATCCAAATTCCCCCCTCGAGCCGCTTTTTCGCAAGTCAGAGAGGTCCACTCACAGCCGTGTTCATGAGCGTACCGCAAACAATCCAAGTGCCCCCCTTCGGCAGCAAGATCGCACGTGACAGAGGTCCACTTGCAGCCGTGTTCATGAGCGTACCGCAAAAAATCTAGGCGTCCATTTCTGGCGGCCATATGGCACGCTGACGAAGTTAGTTCGCATCCGTTTTCGTGAGCGTACCGCAGACACGCCATGTTTCCGCTCCTCTTCGCGATTATCGTATCGCAGATTTTGGGATCCCAATCGCACCCATTCTCGTGAGCGTAGCGTAAGCAATCCAGGTGCCCGTGTAGGGCAGCGTACACGCATGTGAGAGAGGTCCACTTGCAGCCATGTTCATGAGCGTATCGCAAACAATCCAAACTTCCGGCTCGAGCCGCTTTTTCGCACGTTTGGAAGCCCCACCCGCAGCCGTTTTCATGAGCGTACCGCAAACAATCCAGGTGCCCATTATCAGCAGCAATTTCGCACGCCAATCTGCTCATTTCGTCGCCGTGTTCGTAACTATACCGCAAACAATTCAGGTGCCCAAAATGGGCAGCCGTGTCGATTAAAAAACGAATTTCGCATCCGTTTTCGTGGGCGTACCGCAAACAACCAAGGTGCCCATTTGCAGCAGCAGCACTGCACGTGTGAAAGCCCCATTCGCAGCCGTGTTGGTGAGCGTATTGAAGACATTCCAAATGTCCACCACCAGCGGCTCCTCGGACCGTCTGCGGGTCCCACTCGCAGCCGCGCTCATGGGCGTATTGCAAACATTCCAGGTGTCCCCCTCGAGCGGCTTCCGCGCACGTGCGCGCGTCCCACTCGCATCCGTGTTCGTGAGCGTATCGAAGACATGCCAGGTGACTTCCTCGAGCGGCTTTGCTGCACGTGCGCGCGTCCCACTCGCATCCGTGTTCGTGAGCGTATCGCAAACATTTTAGGTGTCCTTCTTGAGCGGCTTCCTTACACGTGCACGCGTCCCACTCGCATCCGTGTTCGTAAAGATATCGTAAACAATTGAACTGCCCAAATTTTGCGGCCGCTGCGCACGTGCGCGTACTGTATTCGATAATCCAATCGTTCTCGTACGCGTAGCGCAAGCAATCCTCGTGCCCGTTAGAGGCGGCCGCAATGAAGGTGGACAGACTCAGTGGGCATTCTTGGTGCTGGTGCGCGTATTGCAGACATAGTAAATTGCCGTTCTCAGCGGACGCGACGCACGTCGCCGAAAATGCAGCGTCATCGGGGTAGTATTCATTTTCAGTGTCCCAACACCGGTGATCGTGAGCGTATCGAGCAAATTCTCTGTGCCTCCCTCTATTTCTTTCTAATCTCAAAAGGCATCCGTTCTCATGAGCGTACTGCAAACACTGAAAATGTCCCGCCTCACCGGCCGCCACGCACGTCGCCACGTTCCAGGGACATCCGTGATCGTGAGCGTATCGAAGACATTCCAAATGGCCACCAAAAGCGGCTCCGGAGCACACCGACACGTCCCAAGGACACCCGTTCTCGTGCGCGTACCGTAAACAGTCCAAATGACCGTTGCTGGCCGCCGCTCTAGTTGTGCGCACGTCCCACGCCTCTTCCCGCCGCGCGTATTCCAACATGTCGACACGTCCCTCTCCCGCGATGAAATGACACGTTCCATCCGAAAACTTCGCACCGGGGAGTGAGGCTTTTGTGAAAAGGTGCAGAGACGGACTCGCGCTCAGCGTTTCGCTCACCCGTATTTGCACGCAACGACGATACTTTTCACGCAGCTCTCTGCAGGTCATGCGCAGGAGCGCCTTGTCGGTCGTCGTGAGCGGCGACTGGATTGCCGATTCCCAGGGATCCCCGGCAATTATGGTGAGAAGACAGAGCGTCCGGTGAATCGCCGAGTCGGCGCCGTGAGATGTGCAAAGCATTCTGCGAATGTAGCGAGACGTACAACACTGAGAAGATAAAAAGCGTCGACATGCGTTTATCTATATCGCGATTTGTATTTACACTTACTGAGCGTCCAAAATATACCCATTTATTGCCACGGTTTGTCGAATTTGAAAGTTGCACGTGACAAGCAGACCAAGGTGACGAATTTCTTTGTTATGCAGATTTTGCAATGATCAAAACGGAATTGGACCAAACGCGACGTGCGGTTGTGTATGAGCCGTATCTAGTTACACGAGCATGCCTGTATTTGGCTCGGCCTGCAGGTGTCAAACTCCAGCAGACGGGGTTGCTGTTTCGTCCGTGCATTTTGCTTTGTGTGTAACGTGTATGCGCACACCTATATGCATTTCTTTCACAAGGGCGCACGTTTTTCTAGCCGGACCGACCCTGTCTATTTCGATATAGGTGTTAACAGCTGCCCCGTCAGACGGCATGCTCATTACTGTCGCGGAACGTGCCAGCTCCAATTAATGCCACGCGGCCATCGCAATACGAGTTAGGTAGTTGCGCGTTTGGCAAAAAATCACCGGATGCCAAAACGCTCGCACGTAGGTTTATAAAATTCGCCAGTCGACTCGAAACACATCCGATTCTTCGATAGGTGTACGCAAATTAAGGAATCGCTTATAAACAAGCACGTACGCAATTACGCAGGTTTTTTTTTTGTTTCGTGTTCAAGCTGCTATACACAAAATTCTAACCGAGCCATCACAGCCTAGATGCGCCGGTGCTTACGCGGAACACGTATCGGCGGGCATCCCTGTACGCGTGGTTGATTCGAGCGGGACGGTGTCTTTGTCACACCGTAAACCACGTCGCCTCGTGCAGACCGCCAAGGACTCCACCGCACACGCCGTATCTGCATGTTGATAAATCGTCACTCGGCGACGGGCTGACGTAATTAGGTTCGCACACAGCGTCGAACACGCGCAGCCATTGACACGCGCGTCCTAAATCGACGCGTTCCGGCGAGGCGACGCTGTGAGCGTGCAGCTCGGCGTGCACGCGATCGAAGCACACTCGCACAACGCGTTCGTCCACCAACGGACAATCGAGCAAAACTTCCAACGTGACGAGCAGGCGCTCCATCAAAGGTAGCTGCGCGTGACGACGCTCACAGGCGACGCTTACGCCGTCGCGTACCACGCACGACCGTACGTCGATGCCGCCCTCGGCGCAATAGGCCCTCACCGTACGCGCCACGTTGTGAAAGTCGGGATCGCCTCGCAGCTCTTTGATTTGCATGCCGTCTGTCTTGTGAGTGCCCGAAGCGAGGCGACGGCTGGTTTTCTAATCGGCGCATAAAAAAAACGCACCGGGCGCGGCACGCGTGATGCGTTCGAATTATTCCCTTTTAGCTCACGGGCAAAGCTCGTATAGCAAAACGCGAAATCAAATTACGGAGCGAACAGCTAGCGACGGCGTTTACACGAGGAAGCCTCGACAGCGGACTGTTCTAATTTGCGTTTCTGGTCGACGATGTCAACGGTGATCGTTGCCGTGTGCACGTCGACATCGACGATCACCCCGCGCGATTCGCAAACCATGCGCGTCGCTTCGTGCATCAGCGCGTCGAGCGTCGCAAACGGCACAAACCGCGCCTCGGTGATGATCACGCTTCGCAGCTTACCGCTCACGTTATCGATCACACGGTGCACGCTGGTTTTGGACGCCATGTTTGTGCACAGTTTTGTCAATCGAGCTATCATTTCGTCGTCCCAGTACCGACCCTTAGCCATCGACAGTAGCGTTGCCGCGTGTTTTACCCGATCCCGCCACACGTACTCCAAACTCTGGCTTAATGCGCGATCTCTGTCGTGCTTGGGCTCCTGCAACGGGTCGACGTCCACCTGTTCCACGGATCGTGACGTGGCGTTCGTGCTCGTCGGTGGTGATGGTACGCCAACGCGGTGCGCGCAAAGCACGATCGCGCACTCATTTTGGTTAGCGTCGTTCACAAAGTAGCACTCGCGATTGCACGTTGCCGCGGCGCGTCTCAGGTTGCACCAGGCGGCGCAGGATACGTGCATAAAAGGTGCCCGTACGTGCGCGCGTTTGCATACGTCGCTCTCCACGTTCACCCAATCGCAGACGTAGCTATACCCGCATTCGTCGCGTATGGAAGCGACCGCGGTTCGCGTGGCCGCGTTGAGCGCGTCGTCGCTCCGAACGAGCGGCATCTGCGACCCGGTGGGCGTAATTGCGCTTCGTATGTATATATACGCGCGCTCCGTAGTACGTAAACGACAGCGAGGTCGGCGCGGTGTCGGCGGTGTGACCAAAACGCGCGATCGTGATGCAGCCGCGCGTTCGATCGCTGCGCGCCACTTTCCTGCTTACGGCGCTGCAACGGTTCCAACTGGTCGTGGAAATAAGCATTTCGTTTTCCGTCGCGAACGCCATCGTCCCTGTGGTGCATAAGCAGATGAAATCCTACCCGTGGCACGATTTGGGGATGGTGCTACGTTTCGTGGTGGGGACGTTGAGCGGATATTTACTGTGGTGCGCTTACGTGTGGGGCGTGCAAGCGCTGGAGCACAGTCTGGAGCAGAAGCAAAACGGCGCGCAGCCGGAACTAGCGTGCATGGCGTCCGATCGTTTACGCCGACCCCACAAAATGCGCCTGTGACCATCGTCTCACATGCACTCGAAAAGAACCTCCGCGCACGCAGCATCCTCCTGGGTGGCCGCTGCGATGCAGGCCTCGCGGGCGCGCAGGAGCGCTTCTGCGCAGATTCGCGTCGTCGTGACGCTGCACCCACCCTGCACCCCTTCGGCAAACGCCCGCGCAGCCTCTTCGGCCATTCCGTAATGTTTTACGAAATGCACGCACGCGGCGGCCGTTGTGCCGGACATGCCCAGTCGTTGACAGGCGCGCATGGCGCGCATCTCGGCGACGCGCGTGCGCGTGTCGAGTACGATATGCCCAGCGCGGGCCATGTGCACAAAAAAATTTACGGTCGCAGCGTCCAGCCGATGGGGGCCCTCAAGCACGCTACGCGCGTGCCATCGCACGGCACGCGTATCCGCGTTTGGACGCAACGCGTGTTCCGGGCGCATCAGATTCATAAAAGCGCGCCAGCGCTGTTGCGGGTCGTCGTTTTCATCATGAGGAATTAAGCCGCGAGCTCCGGACAGTCCGCGAAGCATACGCGGTCGCAAATTTTGAGCGCAATAGTAGTACTTCCCCCCGCCCCCCCCGGTGTACGGGTGTGTATGTATACGCGCTAACGCGCTGTCCGTTATGTAAATAAAAATAATATTTTACGACACACGCACCGCGGCCGAGTCTTACGCTTAGGCATCAGCGAAAACTATGCTGCCGTTTCATCAAAGCGTTTACGTATTGTTTGCCATAGTTGCTACATCCGTCGACAGTCCGCGAGCTTTGCACGTGCTTCGATCAACGTGAAAACCAGAGCCGCGAGCTACCATCATACAGAATGCGGTAAACACTGTACGAGATATGGAAGGATAAACATGACGAATCGTATGAACGGCTTTGGGTCGTTATCGACCCGGACCGCTATTTAAGGTTTAGGCGTGGAACGCCACGGTATACGCAAAATCTGTAGGCAAATACTCCGGATGGGTGCTAAATAGCTTGCGTAGATGCCTGAGGGCTTGCTGAATCGTGTCCTCACCGACATTGATAATCATCTGATCAGGTCTGTGATTGTCGGAGGGTAAGGGCTTCGAAGTGCCGACCCGTAAAATGACATCTGGATCCATCGTTGCGATAGCGGTTTGGCGCAGCTGGCACGCGTTTATCAAAGACGACATGTGCACATCTTTCATCGCAAAGCAAGCTCGCAGAGTTGTGACGGCGCGCATAAGCTGGCCGAGCGCGAGCGTCAAACCGCCCGCACGGCTACGACGGTCTCGGGCACGACGTCCATACCCTCAAGCACATCGTCGATAGCTTTGATCGCCATGATCATGTCGCCGATCGCTGTGTGAAAGTCGTATAAACCGTCGACCGCGGCCTTCTCGGCTTTGAAGGGTACGCGAAGCAACTCGAAGTGGGCGTGAAACGCGTCACGATCACCCGTATCAAGTTTGATCATGTGCTGAAACTGAGTCTGGCACGCGCGCATGCATCGCTCCATTTGCTCCAGCGACACAAGCAACCGATCGCGGCACGCGTCGACTTGCTCAAAGTTCAACGGGCCTACGCTGGCAGCACTTTTTGCGGAATGCTGCACGCATTCCAACAGCGTTTGGATAGCGTGCTTGACCGTTTCGATACAACTGACCATGGCGGTACTCGGTACTTGGTTGTACATCGCCGTGTTGGGCAACACGTTGTTCTCCACGAGAGTCCTAAACAACACACGTTGATTTGGAGCCCCATTATGCACCATCGGCATAATTTTGAGCAGACTTTGCACATCACCCAAAGAAGACACTCGAGCCATGTTGCGACGCGGTGCGTGTTACGTACGTGCCGGTGGGTCGTATTTATACAGCGCAAATCGCCCTTCTTGCATAAGCGCAAGCGTGCTTAGGTAAAGCTCCCAATGGGGCAGCGAGCTGTCCTCCAGCCGCGCCCCGAGCGTGGCCACCCCAGCCAGCGCGTCGTCGCTTACGCACAGGGCGTGCTCGTGGTCCAGCATCGCTTTGTAGAGGTGGTTAAGCCTCGGCCGACAGCGTTTGATGAGTCGTCTTGTGGACGCATACAGTACAGCACACGTGCTAAGACTTTGTTCGCGCAAGCGAGGTTCAAAACAAATCCAAAGTCTTTCGGTTGACAACGTTCGGAGACTCCTTGGCATGTCAGGCAAAGCATTTTTTTAGATGACGCGGATGCGTGCATTTGGCGTCAAGAATCCGGTCGACTAGAACGCGAGGCTCGTTCCCGAACTATTATACCCCTCAAGTTGCTTACTGCCTATTGCTATGGTACTAGAGTATTATAATTATGACGGCCCGTGGCTCGAGACAAAGTGTATTATTATAAGTGCAAATAATTTATCAGGTTCCTCCAGCCTAAGTTTCGATGCGAGGAGGGTTCTTTTTTAGAATTTGCGCTATCGTATTTTCCGTGGACATCTGCATATTTGGAAAGAGGGTGTTTTCAAGGTATCCCAGTAAGGTCATTAAAACTCTCCGGTCATGAACGGGTCGGCGAAGCTCAACCTCGTCGTACTCTGGAACGACCAGAGCGTTCTCTCTGTAATCTTTAACCTTTCTTTCCTCCGCATCGATAACAAGAGTGTTGGTGTGGTCAAAACCTTGACATCTGATTTTAGGTACGCGCCAAATTAGATCCAGGTCACGTTTCGTATCCCAATCATTTGGCCCCTGCGCGAGCAACAAGAAAAACGCACCATCCGCAGAAATTTCTCAGTCGCAGCTGCATTAGCGTAATATACCAGGCTCACTTCGCACCGCAAAACACCGCGACCAATGTGGGATAGCGAATACCAGTCTACGCAACTTAGGTTTTTGGTGTTTCGTACCTCCGGATCCGGCGCGTTGTATGGTTGATCAAAGAGTCCGATGACAGTATCCGAGAGGGACTCGTCATAACTGTCTATGTACCCTGACGCGGAGGCGTCGCATTCGATGGGTTCAAACGTCCCTTGCGCAGTCATGTCCTTGAAATAGTTGTCAAACGCGCGAAGCACAGGCATCATATTTTTTGCCATGATCGATGTATATATCGCCACCTCACATCGGGGGTCGTGTAGTAGACAGCTTACAAGTTCCCTCGCAAAGGGTCGGATGTAATAGTAAGTTGGAATCTGCTTGCGATACCCTACCGGAACAATAAAGTCGGGCTGACGAAGGGGTAATCTTTCCTTGGTTCGGCATACCAGAAGCCCGTTTAGATCCAAAAGTATTAACACACGTCTTTGCGCTGTTTCAGTCGAAGCTTCAGCACCGAGGCTCAGCTCCTGGTGAAGGCGCTCGCATATAGCTTCCACCGAGTCTTCCACTTCGTCGATAAAGCTCTCACGCGCCTTAGACATTACGTATTCGTGCAAACGCTTTTTCAATATCTATCTTGGCAAACTACGCGACGCGACAGCGGTGTAATTTTGGATCAAACGCGCCGCCGGTACTTATTTCACCGAAGCTTTGTCTTCTGTAATCTGTAACACAAAATGCAAGCACTTTTCTTTGTCGCTGATTCCGTCCGGTTCAAAAAACGTGCCAAAAAATCCGAACCGATTCTGATGAAACTTTTTTTTTGAAGATTTCATTGAGGAGTTGCGATGAAACGAAACAGATCTGGCATTCTAAGTCGCAATCCAAACGAGCATTCGACTTGGTAATTAACGGAAATTCGATCGAGTAGCGCAAGCCTCGGTGTGAGATTGTTGAGGAGCGCATAAAAGAAACACGCAGCGTCTGTATCGGGCTATACGAAATGCGCAAATTTTTTTATGGCTCTGCCAGTGGGCCAAACATACAGTCTATGTATATATATATATATATTTATGATTGTTCGTACGTGTATGCATGTACGCATATATAATGCACCACACGCAATATCGTTTCTACCGAATCGCATCCGCGCACGCGCACCGGGACGTTATATACATATGTCAAAGGTCGCAAGGTTCCACCAGCCCGATACACGCATGCACCAGCGTTTGCAGCAAAACGTGACGCGTCTAGGCGAGGGTGCACGAGCCCGAGCTCGCGTCGTTATTCTGTATCCGCACGATCACGTTGAGGCTCTTGTCGCGCACGAACATGTCTGCGCGAAGATCCACCAGACCGTTCCGTTTGTACGACGGAAACCGCGCTAGATCCTGGATAATGCGATCGCTCCCGAAATAGGGGTGTTGCACGCAGTTGTCTTCGAACCTGTGCCCGAGCGTGGCGATGCCGAATAGCGGGTCGGTCCCGACGCATACAGTGTGCTCGTGATCCAGCACGATGTCGTAGACGTGCGCGCACTCGGGCGTGGAACGCACGTCTCCGGTGTCCCTGGCGTGCCACCATCGAGTGGCGCGCTGCGCGCTTATTCTACACACCGGGTGGTATTCGCTTATCCAGCGGCGGTCGCCGCAGTTTGCCAATCGACATCCGTTCGGTACGAGCGACACGTCCGTGCGCACCACGCACACCACGTTCGCCGGGGCGCCGCTGAGGGTGCGCACCGCCATACCGCGGACCAGCGAGCGCGCGGGTATCGGGTCCGCATCCACACGATGCACGAGCGTGTCCGCGTGCAACCCCATGTGCCGTGTAGGTGTTACCCGATGCAAACATTCTATTTATACCATCCTCCACGAGATCGCTAAATCGCCGCATCTGCGAGCGCCTGGCACCTCGGTCTCTTACCGATCGCGCATCACCGGCACCTCCGATGCCAGTGCGTCGTGCAGTCTCGCCAAGCACCGGTTGGTGCACGCGATGGTAACCTCCGACACACCCAGCGCTGCGCGCGTCATCAGGGCGTGATCGGACGCGCTCGCATCCAAATCCGCATGAGTGGGTTCTGCGCGCTGCAACACCGTACACGCTCGCTTCCACCGGTTCATCCATGGCTTGAGCTCCGAGTCGCAATCCGGGGCGATGGAACTGGCCATGTGCACCGCGCAAGCCGTCACGCCGATCAGGTTTACCGCGGTGGCGTAAGCCGCCATGTCCATGCACAGCTCCCACGCCGCGTCCGTCATACGCGGAATCACCTCGCGTTGCATCGCGACGGCTTGCATGGCAACTCCGCAGGCGTTTCCGGCAGACATACACTCGCAGAGATCGCACAGCGCGACGTACACCGCGCGCGGGCCGCACCTCCAGGCGTTCACCGTACAGCGCACGCGGGCGAGGTTGCCGCAGGCGCGCACGTACGCGGGGTTAAGCGCGGGCACGCAGACCCCCCATAAACTACCCGCCGGACCGTGCTGCTGCGTCAAGATCGCGTCCAGCGTTGAGCAGCATTCGGCATACCGGGCGCACGCTGCGCTGTCGGTTTCCGCCGCTACGAGTGCGGCGTGCGTTTGGTGCGCGTGGATAAACGCCTTAAGAGGCGCGGAGCATGCGTCGGAGCAGGGCAATTCGACCTCGTAGCGATCGCGGCCAAGCACTAGCTCGTACACGTCCGAGAAGGGGGTTTCGCGAAGCCAGCGCAACATATCGCTGCACGAAAACAGTTTGCCTCATCAAGGCGCGTATATATATATATATATAAATAAATAAAGGTTTCTTATATATATATATGTATATCATTATTACCAAAGCTTTACGACGCGTTGCCTGCTCTGTTTGCATCGAATATTGCTTCTGCGTGCTCGGCAAGTTCGTCACCCTTTAACTTTGCGAGCTTATTGTATATGCCTAGTAGGTCATAAAATTTCGATTCGCTAGCATCAAGCTGGTCCTTCAATTTCTTTGCTTTTTTTGAAGTTTTATCTAATTTTATTTTGCAGGCAGCAAGTTCATTTTCCAAAATTACATCACGCATAAACATCGCAGACCCGCCTAGCGGTTCATCCGATGTTGATAATATTTCATTATCGTCGACGCAAGCCACGTAGCGCACGACGGCCCCTGATTCCGAGACGCTGTTGGTGGGTGCGATCGTAACTGTGCGCGCAGTGTTGTTGTCAGTTTCGGTGTACATTTGTCGCGCGCCATCATCGGTTTTGTTCGCAGATATATCGGTTTCGGCGACCGACACGATGTAACAACGCCGTTCCGGCAGGTCCATATTGACGGACATGCTGGTGCGTGTCAAGCTTTATCACGTTATGCATGCAATTATTTATATGTATGCTCAACCGTAAATATCGCAAACCCAAGAAAACAAATTCGCTAGAGCGGTTCGCAGCTCCGACGGCAGATGTCTGCGTTCAAAAACTTGATAGTGTCACGTCCACATTTCGCTGCACGCGCGGCGACTTTATGTTTCGATCCTCTGGCGACACGCGCCCGGCCCAGAGTAGGGCCGGGGGAAATAATTTACTCATACGCCCGACGGGCGTGTTTTTTTGTTTTTTCTTTTTTTCAACACGTGCGTTTGGTGCGCGTGGATAAACGCGTTTAGGGGCGCGGAGCATGCGTCGGAGCAGGGCCAATTCGACCTCGTAGCGATCGCGGCCAAGCACTAGCTCGTACACGTCCGGGAAGGGGGTTTCGCGAAGCCAGCGCAGCATGATTCTGCAAGCGCAATATTCGCGTATATTTATATTTAAAATGTATTTTGAACATAAAAGTACCACAAAATACGAAGTTACTCTGTATCTTTTTTTATAATTTTACGTATTATGGCAAGTTGTTCATTTAACCTATCAAATAGCAATCGTTCGGCGTTTTCAGAATTTGATTTTTCTAATTCCGTCTTGTTTGCCGAAATTATATTTGTTAAATTTTCGATTTCTGACTTCAGCAATGCGTTCGTCACTATGCGTGCCTCTTTAAGCCTTGTAAGGTTATTAGTGGCCTCATATACGAACATTTCATGTTCGGCTTCAAAGTTATTATAGTCTCGTGCTGCTGACTGTAAAATACGTTCCTTATCAGCTTTTGCTTTAAGCGCAGCTTCTAATTGCTCTTTTAGCCAGTTGGTTTCCATGTCGCATTGTGTCATACACGATGCGTCCTCGAATGTGTCTGCATCCACGACCGACGGGTGTGTTTCGTTGTCACCGTCGTCAACGCAAGCCACGTAACGCGCCGTGCCGTCAGATCCCGGTTCACTCTCTGTGTGTGAGATATTTACTACGCGTGCGGTGTTGTCTTCCGTCTTGGTACTCACGCTACGCGTATCATTAGTTTTGTTAAAAGTTGATGCATCGGTGTTTGCAACTGTTACGATGTAACAACGCTGTTTCGGCGGCAAGTCCGTAACGATAGACATGATGGTGCATGTCACGCTTTACCACGTTATGCATGCGGTTATTTATATGATGCGCAGCCGTAAACACTGAATATCTAAGAAAACAAAACCGCCAGAGCGGTTCGCAGATCCGACGGCAGATGCTTGCGTTCAAAGACTTGATATCGTTTCGTCCACATTTCGCTGCACGCGCGGCTCCAAGGCGCGTACCGCCCGTCGTCCGCGGCGTCGTTTATGTTACGATCCTCCGGCGCCAAGCGCTCCAACACGTCCGTCTGTTTCGCGGTGCACGACGGCGCCAGCAACACCGCGTACCGCGGTGCGCGCGCGACAAGCACGACGTGGCGCGAGTCGGCTAGACGGTCGATCGTCGGACGGTTCGCGCTGTCCTGTTTGTAAATCTGCGCTGCGTAGGCTTGCACGCACTCCCGGAGGTCGCTCTGGGTGTCGCACACAAACTCCCGGCCGGAGCGCGCGTCGCTGCAGTCGACGTATGTCGCGACGCCCTTGCCGCCCTCGTCGACCGCCGCTATCCTCGGCGCGAAGCACAAGTGCACGCTCGCCGGCGCGGCGAGCGCGCCCAAGTGCATCTTGCGGTACAACGCTGGATGGTGCGAATGGGTCAACGTGCTCAGTTCGTTGGACAAGGTCTGCACCTTGCGGGTCTGTAAGTTATACTCGCGCTGCAGGCGGTCGCGAGCGTCGACGGTGCTTTCAAGACGTTTGTCGAGGAGCGCGTTGGTCGCCTTCGATAGTTGCAAGTTGGATGCGCATGTTTGCACCTCAATTTCAAATTCGGCATTTTTAGCAAAACATTCTGTTTTCTCTTGTTTTGATGTTTCATATTCCGCTTTGTAAAGAGTATTTGTTAATTCTGCTTCGTTGTAGAGTTTTTCGAGTGCATCATAATCTGCTTGTGATACAGTAGCTGGCGCGGATGGTGCTAATGCTGCTATGCCCGTTGATGATGTTGACGATCCGGCGATAGCCAAGGAAGGTGTATTTGCGGCATTCGCACCTGTTAAATTACCGCTCACAGAAGCTATTTTTTTTTCTGCTTCGGCTACCTCTGACGTGAGTACCGCGTTCAACTCCTGCGATTCTTGAAGTTCAGTTTCGTATTTGTTAACTTCCTGATTACTTTTTTGCAGTTCATTACGTGTTTGTTGTAAAATCAATTTATTTGCAGCAGCAGTTTGTTGTTCAAGCAGTAATTCCTGTTCTAACTCATCATAGTCTGTTTTTAATACTTTCATTTGTGCTAAAAGTTCAGAATTGGCTGCGGCTTCAGTTACGATTGCAGATGCGGCTACCGCATTTAATGAGTCTGCGTCTGCGGTTGTGAGGTTGGATGGAACTTTTTCTTTTCCTTTACGTTTTCCTTTAGGCATCCTTAGTTTGCCTGGGAGGGAACCATGGGAACTGTTGTTGTCATCGCTAGAATATGAGGGTGACGTATTGTCATCGTCCGGTTCTGTGTCGCTTGGGTCTTCGTTAGAGGTGTCGGAATACTGCCCGTATTCTTCCGAAGGACCAACATATGCTTGCATACATGTCGCATGAGATTGCGGATGCACAGACATCTTGGCGCGGCGCAATGGTTTTGTACAATGTTTTACGGTGCGGTGTATTTATATCACGTGTATTACGCACTAGGAGGTGCTTTTACGTAAGGTAAGGTTGCAGGATATACGCACTGTATATAAAACCGATTTTTTTTTGTTGCATAGTTAACTTACAATAGCTTGTGTATGATAACATTTGGCTAATATGATTTTTAAAAGTGTATCCAACCTCTACATTTTTGTAAAGCAAACTGTACATGAGTTATCACGCGCGACATCTCAGGCGGGCGCGGGTACGCAATTCGCAACGGCGTTGAGCACGTCCGCCGTCATGCGCGGTGTCATCACCCCGACGACCACGCCGTGTTTGCTCGCCGCGTCCCCCGTGCTCTTGCATTTCCAACAGTAGTGCCTGATCACCGTCGGAAATCTCGGTAGCAGCTGGTACACGATGTACATCTTCGCGGCGTCGCCTCGTCGGTGCCCGTCCTCCGCGCGGCCCGTGCGCGTACCGTCGTACACCGCTCGCAACGGGACTCGCCGTTGCGCGTCGCTGTGCACGATCGTGCAATCGCGGATTGGGCAGAAGTTGCAGTCCGCCCGCTGATACACCAGCACGCTCGCGACGACGGCGCCCGTCTCGTCCATGTTCACGCGCAGCCGGCGCGTGTCCAGCTGCATGCGATCCACCACGTCGTCGCGCACCTCGATTACGCGCAGGCACGCTCGATACGCGCGCAGAAGCACGTCGCGCAGCTCGAGGGTGACGGTGTCCACGCGCGCGACCTGCCGCGTCCGCTCCCGCTGCGTCGCCGTGTCGCGCGGTAGCGAACGTTCGGGCCCGCCGGTGGTCGACAAAGCCGGGTACACCAGCTCCGACGCCCGCGCTACGATGTCCGAGAGTCGCATCAGGTGTCGCACGTCATCCCCGCGACCCTCGCATGTGAAGGTGCTTATGGGCGTGTCCACGAAGAGTCCCAGCATTCGACCCGTGAAGTAGACGGGGTTGTGTCGGTACACCCTCAGTGCCATGGGCGAACTCAACGCCATAGGCGTCCGCGGTCGCGAGTAGCGCGGGTGCTTGGATCCAGCGCTGCCGGTTTTGGCCATGCCTACCGCGCGGGCTGTGTGCCCCGCGACGCAATCCAGGAACTTCTCGGGCACCAGACCGCGGGCCGCGAAGTACGGGTCGCTGCGTAGCAATGGGTGCAGGTAACTGGTGTAGAAGGCCATGCACGCGCGTTTGTTTGCGAATACGGGCCCCGTGAAGGGCCAGAACGCGTCTCGGTTTTGGCGATCGGGCAGCGTCTCGAAGAGGTAGCCGTGCACGCTGGGCTTATCTCGATTCGAGTCGCCGCCCCCGTCCGAGTACGTCTCCAGGAGAAGCACGTGCGCCTCGCAGCCCGGAAACCAACCGCGCCAGGCGTGTTCGATGGCGCGGACGGCGCGGGCCACGGGCCCCTCGGGCGAGCGCGCGTCTTGCCAATCGGCGGTAACCTCAAAGTCAAAATCGAGAAGCAAAGACACGATCGGATCCAACTCGTCGCGCACGACATGGTAACACACCGAAGGCGTCTGCGCGAGCGAAACGCGATGGGCGTCCGCGTGACGCGGCACGTTACCGAATTTGTGCCGGCACGTGGAGCCGAGACGAGCAGCGAAGCTGTCTCTGGCGCACGCGAGCAGCCAATCCCACGGCACGCGACCGTACATTTTTATCTGGGTGGACATGTGAATGTCGTGCGCGACAAGCACCGTGCGGGCGTCATCGCCGTTAGCGTCCGCGCGCGAACGCGCTAACGCGTCTCTACCAGCCCACCAGATGCTGCAGCGATCCGTCTGATCGGCGTCGACGCACTTGCCTCCTCGCAGAAACGCGACGGTGCGCGCGCAGTGGGATCTGAGGTTACCGGTGGTGATCGCTGCGCATAAATAATCAAGTTCCAGAAACGCGTGCGCGCCGGATTGCATTTAATATATAACACGCGGCGGATATCAAGATTTGAATACGGATATATCGGTATACTTCAGGATGCATCGGCGAAATTTACGGTTTTGCTATAAGTATTTCCGGAGCGGTCCAACGCGAGAAACAATTTAATCGGGCTCATCATTCTTCGAGTTCGCCTTCGTCATCCAGATCATGCATGGTTGCGTGTTCGGCGGCGCACTCGGTATCGGCGTAGGCCGCGGCTTTGCCTCCGTTCCGATATCCAGCGCGAGGGCGATCGAATTTATCGGGCCGTCGATTCATCGATTCCTGGTTTACGCGCGAGTCCTCATCTATCAAACGTTCGATGAGTGCGGTTACTCTGTCGTGCACGTATCGATGCTCCGCGGCGTCGCGAGCGGATATTAGGACCTGCCATTGACAAACCGTGCGCCGGCAACACGTATCAAAAAGTTGCACCACCGGTTAAACAGTTGCCGATAGTTCGGTCCTATTGTTGCGGTTCGCGCACCTCGGAATCGTTGACGTGCACGAGCACGTCCTTGGACTGCAGATCCCTCAGGTTGCGACCTTTGATACCGATGAGGCGTCCGGTCGGTATGTCAGGGGGCAGCGGTATCACCGAGCGACACGTGCAGTCGGTATCACGCGTGCGACCTCGATCGTGTATGGACGAAACATCCTCGCGGGCGTGCGTGGACGCTCTGCGCATCATCGGGCGTTCTCTGTCTGCGCCGGACGCGTACTGCGCGTACGGATGATACATACGAACCGGTCGGGCGCGCGGCGCGTTGCGTTCAAAACGCGCCCGCGCGTAAGCCTGGTAGGCGCGCTCGTGATAAACGTCGTCGTGGTACGTTTCCGTTTCATATTGATCCTGCAAAAATCGCATGTCCGACGGTTGTCAAAATCGTAAACACCTCGCGGGTGCGCGCGTGTATCTATATCGCACACCGAAACTTGTGACCGCAAAAAATAAACTAACGCCCATAGCGTGCAAAAAAAGGGGGGCGGGATGCGCGCTGCGTGACGATCGGATCATGGAGATCGACGACGATGCGCACGACAGCGCACTCGAACCGTTGCGGATTTACTGCATAAAAAATCTGTACATGGGTCGGTGGACGCGCCACAGCTTACGCATACTGCATGACGCCTGGTTGGAGATCACACGAGATCCCGTTGCCGCGTACGCGCACGAGGACCCCGCGGATTGCGGCGCCAAGTACGACTCCGCGCGTGTCGCGCTGGTGCTGCGCCACCTGCGCGAGCGCATACGGCGGGCCGAGGAGCGCAAACGCAACACCGACTTAGGCACGACCAAAGGGCCCGGACAATCGCATCACGAGCGCATGGTCGACCTGTTTTTTAGAAAACGCGACGGAGCGCAAAAACGACCGCTCATCGACGTATCTGAAGGCCACGTATCGGATGGTATGTTCTGCCGAGCACCCAAATCGCTTAAACGTATGCCGAAAGAACGCCACGTGCAGTCCATGTCCGATGGCGACGTCTTTGAGGGATGCTCGCAGTCCGTTACGTCCGGAGCGACGCGCGCGTCCGGCCGTCTTAAACAGCTTCGACGGCAAAACATGAAAGAGGGCAAAGCCAGCCGCGCCGCGGTGCAACCCATCGATGCGCTGGGCGCACCGACGGATCTCGCGCCGTCGACAACTGTAAACGCCTCTTATGTACGGCGAGACAAACGCAAACGCGCAGGTATTCGACGGCGTGAGCAGAGGAGTCGCGCGGACCAGGAGCGGTTTAGACTGGCGGAGATGGCCGCGGGTGACGAGATGGACGCCGCCCGCGGCTTGGCGCCGCTGAAAGCGGAGGACCTCGTTCCGAGCGTCACCTACAAAAATCGCAAACTGGGGCGCAGACCCGATCGAGAGGACGTGCGCAAAGTGCGACTGGTGCTTCATGACATGCTGCAGACCAGGCGAGGACGCGCTTACCTGCGCACCGTACGCGACGACTGGATCGAGGCGATCGTCTTCGTCACGTGCGGCAACCTCAGCCTGGTGCCGCAGGCGCGCGAGTTGTACGACTCGGACGAGGAGGACGTGTTTCAAGAAAAGTGGGACGGAGCGCACTGCTTCGACGCGTTCAAAAAATGCGACAACAGATGCAAGGACAGCAAGTCCAACCTGGTCGTGCAGCTTCTGATAAAGTGGACCGACAAGAAGTACGAGCTGGACGCGGCTAATCCGATCTCCGATGACGAGAAGGACGCCGAACTTTTTACGTCGGAGCCGCCGGAGCCCATCGTCGAGCGTACCGCCGTCATCGACGACGTGGAAGCCCGACTGATCGTGAACGCGGTACCCTTTTACGAGTTCAACGCGGACCTTGCGCACAACGCCGCGCTGGATCTGGAAGCGATCCTAAATCAGGCCCACCCGGTCGACCAGCTGTGGAAACCGTGTCGGTACACCTTGACGTCCGCCGTGTCGTTGCTTGTGAACGGCGACATCAACCTCATCCGCGACGCGCTCACACTGTGCGATCACGAACATCCCGAGCGCTTCGTTTTGGCCTGGAACGAGCCCAATTTTCCGTGCGAAATCAATCTCAGCGTGGACAACTACCTGCACGAGTTTGGGGCGATGTGCGTCGCCGCGAAGTGGAAGCACAGAGACGTGGTGCGAACCGCGTGCAAACATATTCACAGCATGTTGGGCACCAATTTACCGGCCAATAACGTGTGGTTCGACAAGCGGCCTTACCTACTGGCGGCGGCGTCGGTCCTCACGGATCACAACATCTACGATATGTTCAAACGGCCAGATGAGATTCAGCGCAAAATGCGATACGACTCTGGCACTTTCAAATCGTTGTGGTACGCGCGAACGCCGGACGTCGACGAGGACCCGACGCTGCCGAACAACATCACCATGCCCGCCGAGTACATCCGACACGTCAAGCGGACATGTCTGCGCGCGGAGTACGGAAGCGACTACGAGACAGACGACGACCCCATCGCTCACGAGTGCAGTATCGGCAGGCGCGCGTCGTCTCTCATGCGACATGACGATACGGAGGTGGGCGTACGCGCAATCTCTGATCAAGTCGTCGAGCATGAGGCGTGCGCTAGTCCGGGCGTGCGCGACGACCACGAGTCGAACAACGACGACGACGACGACAATCCGGACGCTTGCGCTAATGACGATTGGTGTTCTCCCGACGTCGGTCGCGCAGATCACGTCGCCGTGGCTGATAGCAACCCCGAACGCGGGGACGGAGATGTAAACATAGACGTGGCCCGGGGAGTGGTCGATGCTGAGGACGAAGGCGAAAACGAGGACGTGGACGAGGATGAGGACGAGGACGAGGATGAGGACGAGGATGAGGACGAGGACGAGGACGGGGACGAGGACGAGGACGAGGACGAGGACGAGGACGAGGACGAGGACGGGGACGAGGACGAGGATGAGCTTAATAACGATGGCGGGCTCGAGGACAGGGATAGGGACGAGGACGGTGCAAAACCCGAACGTCCCCGTTTAATAAAATCCCACGGTACTTTCGAAAGGTTCGGCGCTGACGCTGTCGACCCGGTCAGCGCTGAGGTCGATCGATACCAAGATACAACGTGCCCCAGAACGGTGGCCACCGACCGCGACTTGGCCGTGCATTCGCTGGGTAGTTATCTCAGCGGCGAACGCCGCGGCGTAAGCGTACGCAACATACCTAAAAAGTCGCACGTTGACCGGCGCGATGCCGCGGAGGATAAAGATACGTCACACGTGGATACGAAAGGCAAAAATACGGTAGCGTACGAGACTGCCGCTATCAATACGCACAAACTTTCGGTGGATGTTAGTAGCGCGTGCGAGAATGTTATGCACGACGAGGACGCGAGCGCGATCGTCGCTGGGTTGAAAATGATGGACGCATTTGACATCGCTACGAGGCGGGGGTTTCTACGTGAAGTGAACCGACTTTTTGGATCGCTTGGCGCGCCGCACGTATACAACTTTTACGGCACGTATAACAACATCGTGCAGGATCGCAAATAAAACTGGCGGTCGCGCACCGCCATTTACATTTGGTATATATTTTAAATCGCAATCGGGATGGAACAAGTAAAAAAGGAGGACCTCGTCTGCATAATTGACAACGCGATAGTACAGGCCGCTAAACGAAGCCTTGCCCGAACAGGGTTTAGATACACGGATCTAACGGTGTATGCTTTATCGCAACAGAACGCATTTTGCAGCTGCGCGCGTAAAACCTGTGTTAAACCATAAATTCCTTGAAAATATAATATTTGCCTAAAGTGCCCTCACGTAATATCCTCGGGAAAGAATAGCAAATGTTTTTTTTCTTCTTTCAAAAACGAGGCGTACGCACACCTCGGCAAAACCGAAGCCAGGATCGGTGCCACGTTAAGTTTATTTCTTGCCGACCACGTCGCAACGGCAAAAAACGTCGTATCGCCACACGAACAACCCTGCCCGTACGCCCATCGCAGCACTTTCCAATGGCCCCACAGCGCCGCTCTCGCGCAGGTGCTTTCGTGCCACGGACATCCCTGCTCGCGCAACCATTGCAACGTCTCGAGATGTCCATTGCTCGCTGCAGCTGAACACGTTTTTTCGTCGAACAGGCACCCTAGGTGTTTCAGATATTTCAGTATCGCCAAGTTTCCACTTTTCGCTGCATACTCACTCGCGTCGGCATCGTGCAACGGACAACCCAACTCGCACAACCATTTTAACATGCCCAACTGCCCACCTATCACCGCGCCCGTGCTTGTCGCATCGCCCACCCAGCAGTCGTGATCGAGCGCCCACTGGACCATCTGAATATTACCATAATACGCCGCAAAAAAAGCCACGACATTACGTATCTCACCGTCCCATTGGCAACCTTGCTCGTACGCCCACTGGAACAAATCAAAATGACCCTCCTCCATCGCGCCCCTGAACGTCGTTACGTCCCACGGGCAGTGCTTTCTGCGCGCCATTTGCAACACCCGAAGATTCCCCACTCTCGCACTTGCTTCGCACATTGTACGTCTCAGCCGCAAACGTACCGCTATGTCACTTATCGCCCCTTGCAACGCCCACGTCGCAAGGGGCAAATGTGACACGACGTGCCGCACGCGCAGTTCGGCTTCAGGCAGCAGCTCGTGCAGAACGCGACACGTGTTGCGCAGCAACTGTCGATCGGTATCGTTTAAATGGGGCAGCACTAGGGCATCGAAGAGTCCTAACTCGCGCAGTCGCGTAAGCATGTCCGTTGCATCCAAAGCCAAGACGTTTTTGTGCGCGGCGCGTCGCAAACGCTTGGTTCGAAGCCCGGACTTAGTCGGACGCATGATCGTAGACGTGCTCGTGTCGTACCACGACCATGCACGATTTAACATCGGCGGTTTCATTTCGTGGACACCGCCATATTTCGCTGCGAAAATAAAACGCCGACCGACTTTTGCACACGCGCGCTTAAAAAATGCAACCGCAAAAAATCACTATGGCTTTAGTTGGCGTCGCATCCAAATTTGTTGACATCGAAAGCGCTGCGAAAGAATTTAACGTATCGCCATACATCATACGAAGTTGGGATGCAAAGAAATGGATCGAAACGTGCAAAACTGACACCGGTAGACTGTACAATCTTTTAACGTATTCGAGGTGCAGACAGGCCGACGTCGATGACGCCCTCAACTCGAATACTAGTGAAGATTGGCAAACGAGTATCAAAAAAACGTTTAAGTGGATTCACGATAGCGTAGAGGACGAGGCGACACGATCGACGTTCCTGATAACGTTGGGCGAGGTATCCAAATGGGTTGGATTCTCGCGAGCGGATAATGCGAAAGCCTGCTTAATAAAAGAGTACGAAGAGGGCGTGGATTACATTTCTAAGCCCGATTTTACGCACCTCAACGTGGCAGGCGTCATGCCCAAGCGTGATGTGCGGGAAATTATTTTGCTGACCGTAAAATGTTTCAAGCATTTCTGCATACAGGCCAAAACCGCACGCGGTCGATTGGTTCGTGATTACTACGTTAATCTGGAAAAAAGTATCTTCAATGGCAATACCGAATTGATAAGCGAGATGATGCAAAATTACGACAAGAAACACGGCACAGCATCTGAAGCTTTACTACGCACACAAACAAGCGACGGCGTCGTCGCGTATGTACCACTTCCAGAAAGATCGACTTGTTCAAAGATTCATTGCACTAAGATCGCGTGCAACGTTGGCAAGCACCCAGATAGATGTGGAATTCACGGTGGCGGGTACCGTTGCAGCTCGTGCGAAGTGCGCAAAGTTGGGAGTCTCACCGGCCGTTGCTATATTTGTCGAGATGACGTGTGTGAAGTTATCGGGTGCAAGCGCAGACGCAGCGGATGTGGACAGTTTAACAACAGGTGCAAACATCACGGCGGGGGGTACGTATGCAAAAATTGTAACCAGGCGCCTGTGGCGTCGTCTACACTAGCCTGCATACGTTGTGAGGCAAAAAAACCCCAGCTACACGAACAACGCATGGTGCGTGAATGGTTAAAGGAATACGAAATTTTGAAGACTCCCACTTACTACGACCAGCCGCTCCCGTCTTCCAAAACGCAACACCGCCCGGATTTTGTATACTTAACCGAGAAGCACGCGGTGGTTTTGGAAGTCGACGAACATCAGCATAAAGGTTACCAACCGCGTAGTGAAATCGAGCGTGAGCGAGGCATAAGAGAAAGCTTGGGCGGGGTTCCGTTGTACGTCATCAGGTTCAACCCGAGCACCGATGATATCAGCGAGTTGAATGCCAGAAAGGAAAAACTGCTGCGAACGCTTTGTGAAGCTCTGAAGGATGGACCTCCGCGCGTCCAAACCGACAAGGGCGTGACTCCGTATATACACAAAGCGTTTATTGGATATACGCGCGGCCGAGTGGTGACCCTTGAACGTGAAGCAAGACGGCAGCAGGGCAAGCCCGCGGGTGACGGTATGGACGTGACTGTGCGCGCGCGCCTAAATACTTCGTTATCGGCTTTACGCGCAGCCGCTGATGATTTTCGTCAAATTTGCGATGAAATATCCATTCCGCGCCGTACTCAAGATGACCAACTCATGGACAATATAAACGTGCGACGAGATGTCGCGCGGTACCTTCCGGAAGCGGAAGCTGTACACATTTCGCCAGATTTGGGAAGTGCTCCAGTTGAAGATAAAAAGCGAAAAAGACACTCTTACCGATCACGTCTGCAGGACCATTTCATAAATAGATATTTTGCACGATAAAGTTGACAAACTTATGTATATTCACGCATTTTGCGTTACGATATGTACACAAAACGATTTTTGCACGCGCTTTTCAAAAGGTACCGACAGCAAGACATCTTAGTACGTGCTAGCGATCTCTTATTTTAATTGCTGTGTACAGTATTATGCATCACGAAATGCAATAATCTCGTTTCTATCACATTCAGCACGGCGCTGTCGTCTACCATTTGAATGCAAATTTACATGCCACGCGGGGGCGCTAGCGTGATTACCCATAAAAAAATCCGCGATTGCGGACACGCCTTTTTTAACGCCGTTCACCTCCATCGATCAAGTCTACAGGAATCCCGATGAACATATTGGACAATAAAGTTGACAAATTTATGTGGTTGCATGTGCATGAATTACATACGTAAATGAAATATCACTTTTTGTGAAATTTATCATTTATTTGGCACGTGCCTACGTTTTGCAAGCGGTGACATGTAATCACGCAGATGTAAACAACTTCAGTTTCGGTCAAATTTTGCACGGCGCTGTCGTTTCGAAACCCCAAAAAATATTTTATATATATATATTTTTTTCGTACAACCTGTGGTATTGTAAGTTTATGGTGTCATTTTAGATGTTGCCAAAAAACGGTCTTACGCTTGTTTTTTTGCGCGATTCTTTCATTTTTTGATTTTTGTAAGTGTTAGCAAAATATCATGTTACGTTGTACGGATATCGATAACTTCTCGTAAATACAGTAAGTATTTTACGTCAACTTTGAATGTACAGAAAAGACGGTACCGTATACCGATTTTTAAATTTTATGAAAATTTTATTAATTTCTATTGTATGCCTACGTTTTGCAAGCGGTGACATGTAATCACGCAGATGGAAACAACTTCAGTTTCGGTCAAAATTTGCACGGCGTTGTCGCCTCGAAACCCCCAAAAATATAATGAAAAATTATATACTTTTTTCGTACAACCTGTAATATTGTAAGTTTATGGTGTCATTTTAGATGTTGTAAAAAACGGTCTTACGCTTGTTTTTTTTGCGTGATTCTTTCTTTTTCGATTTTCTTATGTGTTTGCAAAATCACATACGGCTTTGTTAGGATTCGGCTTCCCTATCGTAAAAATACAATACGTAGTTTTCTTAAACCTGAATGTACAGGAACGACGTCGTGTACAATAATTTAAAAATAATAAAAAATATTATTATTTTTTGCCTTGTTTCAAACTTTTGCAGGCAGCGACATGTAATCGCGCGAGCGTGATGGACTGCAAAATTCCGCATTTGCGGACACGTTTTTTTTACCGCCGTTTACGCACGCACGTATGGCGACCAGTGTTGCAAACACGCGCGAGCACGTTAGGTGTTTGGTAAAAAAGACGCCGACCAACTTTTGCACACGCGCGCCCAAAAAACGTAACCGCAAAAAAATCACGATGACTTCGGCCAGTGTCGCATCCGATTTTGTTGACATTAAAAGCGCTGCAGTAAAATTTAACGTGACGCCACGCATCATACAAAATTGGGATAAAAAGAAATGGATCGAAACGTGCGAAACCGACACCGGCAAACTCTACAATCTGTTAACGTATTCGCAGTTTAGACAGGCCGATGCCAATAATGCCCTCACCTCAGATGATTTTGAAGATTGGAAAACGGGTATCACAAAGACGTTTAAGTGGATTCACGATAACGTAAAAGACGAGGCAACGCGATCGACCTTCATGATGGAGTTTGGCAAGGTATCCAAATGGGTTGGATTTTCGCAAGAGGGTAATGCAAAAGTCTGTTTAAAAAATGAGTATAAAGAGGGCGTGGATTACATTCTCGAGCCTGATTTTACGCACCTCAACATGGCGGGCGTCATGCCTAGGCGTGGTATCCGGGAGATCATTTTGCTGACCGTCGATTGTTTTAAACAGTTCTGCATACAAGCCAAAACCGCACGCGGTCGATCGGTTCGTGATTACTACACCAATCTGGAAAAACGTTTCCTCGATGGCGAACTCACTTACGCCGCCGAGGTCGTGCAAAATTACGATGATAAGCACGGCACACGCAGTCAGGTGACGATAACCACGGTCGACAGAGAACTGCCAGAACATGGCATCCACCAGTTTAACGAAATTGCGCAAGTGAAAGAGTGGCTCGATTCGATTAAGCAGTCGCGCGAGACATCTGTAAATCTTACAAACATTGCAAAAAAAACGGTTTCGCCTGCGCTCACTTTTTTGACGTGTATCCAGACAATCATAAACGACGCCATTTTTGGTTTTTTTGACAAGGGGTTCAACAACACGCAAGAATTTTTGACAGCGTACGGCATGGACGCGAAGTCGGGCGCCGCTGCGTGTATGATCAAAGAACAACTGGAATACCGAAAAAGTTTGGCCAAGTTGGTGTGGACATTCATCGACAAACATCCAGGGGCGACCAAGGAGGACGTGACACAGTATGCTGAGTCTCGGGCTGGTCGAATCTACGAGCTGGTCGCGGAGCTTGGATGCAACAAATTGTTTAAGCCTGCCGACGAAAATTGCAATAGTATGTTGACATACGCTGAGCGGAGGCGCCTGCGTTCCAAAGGTCGCGACGTAGCACCGGCACCGCTCGAGGCGACCATGACGAATGAACGTAAAAGGAAACTTGATGTCGACCCTGACAACGAGCTACCTAAGGAGGACACACGCGTACGCAGAGCTAGAAAGATGAGCATGTACGAAAATGGCGCAGGATGCTAAATAAGTTTTACTTTAAAACACGTCGGTAAAATTTTGTATGTATGTATGTAACTAGATATCGTTCTACTCAAAAGCCCCTATCGCACTGTGTATATTTGAAAAGCGGCCTTTTGTTTTTTTACAAACCATCAACACACCAGGTAAACGCATTACTTGACAACTAATACTCCTAATTCTAAAGCGTGCAGTGGTAAGCATTTTTATCGACAATGAAATAAGTATTCGATTTTCATGCTCGACACCATGACACAAGCTCGCAGCCTGGTCAGGGTGTATTTATAAAGTTTACAAAGTTATGCAAAATTTTTCAATCGCGTAAAATTGTCAATGAAATGCTACGGTCGCAAAAAAAATACAACACGCTTCTACCCGGCTTGCAAATGTTGACGCTCTGCGTTTACCGTATGTGCGCGACTTTTGTGCGTCACACGTTCGAAGCAAAGACCAACATTACGTATATGCTAACAAATGATATACCAATCTTTTCGTCTATCGATGGTGCCGAGCCGGTGCAGGTCGCCGGACCGCTACACGGACTCGCGCGGGCGGCGGGTCTCGGAGCGAGTGCGGGCGCAGGTGTTGAGCAAGCGCACAGAGGCATCGCGACACAGTATAGATGCGCCTAGGTGACGAGCGAAATAGGACTGCCTTGCATCACGAAGACACCGTGTACGCGGCAAAATGTCCATTTTGTACATGCCAAATCGCAGAAAACCAGTGATTTATGACGATTTTGTTAAAGGTCAGCTTAATGCCTTAAAATTAAAAAAGAAGGCCGACGGTTCGTCGCCTTCAAAACCGCCAAAAACATCTTGTGATATACTCAGGGATAGCCTTAAAAGGATTGTGAGAGATAGCCTAAAATATGACCTAAAAAATTCTGAACCGACTAACTACGTGCGAAATTTAAATAATTCTATTTTGCAAGCCACAGATCTAAACACAATTTCACAGCTTGTTCCACAAAACTTTATAAACGGTCAATCTGACTTAGACAAAATTTCAAAAAAACATGCACTTTATAGAAGTCTATGTCTCGATTTGGCAAACCTCGAGTCGTCATCGTCTAAGTCAGATGAGAAAGAAAAAACAAGTGTTCCAGGAAACGGCACCACCGGTGAAGGCCACACACTGACGGACGCCGCCATTGCAGATACGTATCATCATGCTACATTTGTCGAGATGTGTTGGGAAATCATCACGGATATGCCGCACACTAAACGAGCTTCTATAGATTTCGTTCCCCGGAAAAGTATGGTAAAATCGCCACCTTACGGCGATACATATGGCCGCAGCTTGGCACACATAGGCAAGTTGTATGCAAAGGAGGGTTTCATCAGCGTTTACGACCAACGCAGCTCAGAAGCGGTGGCAATTGCGGAA
>LGRX02006157.1:0-15504 GCA_001247695.2 Cymbomonas tetramitiformis
CACCGCCATGAGGCAGCAGCACTCGCCGCGCTGCCTCGGGCTGCGTGACGCGCCGCTGCCCGACCAGGCACACCAGATGCATGGTGCCTGAGGGTAGCGCGCAGCGTGTGCACCGCATCCAGGCGCGTCGGGCTCTCCTTGCAGAGGTTGACGCTCAGGCCTGGGAGCGGCACACCGCGCACGCATGCCCCGCCGACGAGCGCGGAGCGCAGCACCCACGGGCGGGTTGCTGAGGGGACCAGCGCGCCCCGCGCTTCGGGCGAGCGCACCCGTCTCGATGGGGTGCATCGCCACGCGCGTGCAAGGAGGCCCACGCTTGCATGCGTGGCGCCACGGGGTGAGCACACCGGCGACGTGCTTACCCGCGCCCTCCCCTTAGGAGGCCCGCCCTTGCATGCGCGTCGCCATGGGGTGAGCACACCGGCGACGTGCTTACCCGCGCCCTCCCCTTAGGGCCACCGAGAGGGAAGCGTCCGCGAGCGGGCCGCTTTTCTTTTGGGGGGGAGAGAGCGCGCCGCGAGTGGCCGAAGGCAGCCACCGCCAGCGCGCCGGGCGCACCGCCATGAGGCAGGAGCACTCGATGCGCTGCCTCGGGCTGCGTGACGCGCCGCTGCCCGACCAGGCACACCAGATGCATGATCCTTGAGGGTAGCGCGCAGCGTGTGCGGCCGCGCATCGAGGCGCGTCGGGCTCTCCTCGCAGAGGTTGACGCTCAGGCCTGGGAGCGGCACACCGCGCACGCATGCCCCGCCGACGAGCGCGGAGCGCAGCACCCACAGGCGGGCTGCTGAGGGGGCCGGCGTGCCCCGCGCTTCGGGCGAGCGCACCCGTCTCGATGGGGTGCATCGCCACGCGCGTGCAAGGAGGCCCGCCCTTGCATGCGTGTCGCCACGGGGTGAGCACACCGGCGACGTGCTTACCCGCGCCCTCCCCTTAGGGCCACCGAGAGGGAAGCGTCCGCGAGCGGACCGCTGTTCTTTTGGGGGGGAGAGAGCGCGCCGCGAGTGGCCGATGGCAGCCACCGCGAGCGCGCCAGGCGCACCGCCATGAGACAACAGCACTCGCTGCGCTGCCTCGGGGCTGGCACACCAGATGCATGGTGCCTGAGAGTACCCGCGCCCTCCCCTTAGGGCCACCGAGAGGGAAGCGTCCGCGAGCGGACCGCTGTTCTTTTGGGGGGGAGAGAGCGCGCCGCGAGTGGCCGATTGCAGCCACCGCGAGCGCGCCAGGCGCACCGCCATGAGGCAGCAGCACTCGCCGCGCTGCCTCGGGCTGCGTGACGCGCCGCTGCCCGGCCAGGCACACCAGATGCATGGTGCCTGAGGGTAGCGCGCAGCGTGTGCACCGCATCCAGGCGCGTCGGGCTCTCCTTGCAGAGGTTGACGCTCAGGCCTGGGAGCGGCACACCGCGCACGCATGCCCCGCCGACGAGCGCGGAGCGCAGCATTGTTAAGAGGTCCGCCAGGTTTATAAGTTTGGTGTCAACATGGACAGGAGAAAAATACCCCGCCCGAACCCAGCCCCGCACACAGTGCAAACGGACCAACACGTGCTTGACCTTGGAGGACATCATGACATTCCCCAAGATTCTCTGACAAGCAGTGTTGTCTCTCATCAGTGGCACAGGCAGCTCCACCCGCGGTATCAAAGGTGTACCGCCGTGATACATCGACCAGAACGGGTAGCGTGGTAAGCCGCTGGGCCGTCCTCATAGCCAGTTCCGGAAGGCGGGACCACATCTGCATGAGGTAGGACATACGGCTGTACTGTGCCAGGCTGTTGTGACGTAGACTCACCCGAGTCAGAGAACTGCAAGGGTGAAGAAGGGCCGATCTGACCATATCCGAGGGCATGCTCCTCAAAGAAGCGAGTTGCCCGTTGTTGCCAGGTGTGGTCAGTCGGAGGTGTTGTTGTGGCGGTGGCCATAGGTGCCGCCGTGAGTACCTGCTGCTGCGCAATTCTGATAATAGTGCCGAACATCTCAATGAGCATGTGCAGGATAGACATGCCCCTCTGTCCGACAACAGAGACCGCCACATACTCAGAGCCGTAGATGATATCTCGGCATCACACTGTCTAGCACACACCCAGTGCAGAGGCATGCCGCAGACAAAGAATAACCCACCGGAGTAGGAGAGACCATCATTAACCTTATCTCGGGCATGGTCTTCATCACTGTACACCTGCATAGTACTCTAATGACCGTAAGCGGTACAGCAGGGTAACGGAAGGCGAGACGGTAGCGCTGACTGATGAGTATGGTGTGTATACAGCAGGACCCGCTGAAGTGCAGTCCAGGACTGCTCACTGGGGCAGGAAGAGAACTGTGCCAGGTATATGACCGAGTAGTAAATGCCAGGCCTGGTGTAGCGGGCAATCCAAAGCAATGACCCGAGCATGGAGAGATAGGGAGTAATAAGGGACTCGTCAAAGTGCTCGGTTCGCTGCACGATCAGCTTCTCATCCATGGTGAAGTTTGGTTTTGGGGCTTAAGTCCGAACTTAGCCATAAGCTCCTTACTCTGCCGAGGCTGAGACAGGTACAGGCCCTGGGAGTCAGACTCAACAGTAAGCTGAAGCACGGCCGCCATGATGCCCAGCTTCTTGCTGGTAAAGGCCGTAGAGAAGGCCTCCCAGAAGAACGGCTAAAAAGTGTCATCACATGCAACCCCGAAGTCATCAACATACGGTAGACCACACAGAAGACCACCACCAGACCCGATACAATGAAGTACCGGCACGGGTCACATGTGGACTGTGTGAAGCGGCGCCGCTGCCTGATAGGGTGCCGTGTGGAAACCCCACGTATTTTGTGTGTCCACCCCACGCGCGTGTATATTATGTGTGTCCGCCCCACACGTGGGGTATAATACAATCAGTGTATTATGTAATATCGCATCTGCGATCCATTCGGTGTGACACTTCTTCTAAACTAATGTTCTTTGACGGGTTCCTGTCCGACGGCGAGCGAAGATGATGCACGACTTGTGCACGACGAATGCCGCAGGAGCGAGCAAATCGCCTAGCGCCGTCCGTTTTTCGATCCGGCGGACGCAGTGTGCTTTCGGAAGCGCCCTTAAGTATGTGAAAACCGCTCAAGGCTTCACTGCACGTATACCCCACACTGTTTGCGAGTAAACTAGATTAGGAAAACATTTTTTCAACGTTCGTAACGCACATATATATCTTATTTAGACTCATAGGAACTTTTTAGGCTCTTGATTGAGCCGATCCGTGGCCGCATCAGCTCAGTTTGCAGTCGCGACTGCCAGCTAAGCTGATAGGCCCTTACCAATTTCATGCACATCGCATAAAAACTCAAACAGCGGAGGGGTTCTCGTGCGTTCTAGCGCACGAGACTTGGCACAAATATTGCTAACAGCAATATTGGTGCACCCTCAAACGCACAACCTCTGATGTAAGCTATGCGCAAAACGCGTGCTGTACATCATGAGGCAGGTTTGGGTTTGGGTTTGCATGTACCCAAACCCAAACATGCCAAACAGCGAAGGGTCTCCCGTGAGTTCCAGCGCACGTAACTTTACAAAATATATTACTAAGGTATATATTTCGTAGTCGCCAAAAGCCCAAGGCCTCAAAAGCTTTGTGCACGAAGCCATCAATTCATTTCTTTGGCAGATTTATTGGGTTTGGGTTCGAGTGTACCCAAACCCAATACATGCCAAACAAAAAAATACTTCCCGTTATAGCGTGCGAAACTATGCACAAACATTTATAAGACATATATCTTTCGGTTCTCAGAAGCTCAAGGCCTGAGATAACTTGTTGGCAAAACGACCATCAGGTTATTTCTTTGGCAGATCTATCGGGCTTGGGTTCGAATGTTTCCAAACCCAATTCATGCTAAACAGCAAACGGCTTCCCGTGCGTTCTAGCGCACGTAACTGCGTAGAAATATATTGCCAAGATATGTATCTTTGATATATTCCAAGCACAAGGTCTAAGAAAGTCTCTGCGCAAAATGATATGACTATTTCTTTGACACAGATTTTAGCGTGATATTCAAACTCATAAATCTGGGTCAAAGAAATAATATGGTAACTTCGCGCACAAGCTATCGCAAACCTTGCACTTCAGAAATATGATATATATATATATCTTAGCAATATATTTTTCGAAGTTACCTGCGCTGGAACTCGCTGGAAGCCCTTCGCTGTTTGGCATGTTTGGGTTTGGGTACATGCGAACCCAAACCCAAACCTGCCTCATGATGCGCAGCACGCGTTTTGCGCATAGCTTACATCAGAGGTTGTGCGTTTGAGGGTGCACCAGTATTGCTGTTAGCAATATTTGTGCCAAGTCTCGTGCGCTAGAACGCACGAGAACCCCTCCGCTGTTTGAGTTTTTATGCGATGTGCATGAAATTGATAAGGGCCTATCAGCTTAACTCGCAGTCGCGACTGCAAACTGAGCTGATGCGACCACGGATTGGCACAATCAAGAGCTCAAAAAGTTCCTAGGAGTCTAAATAAGATATCTATGTGAGTTATGAACGTTGAAAAAATGTTTTCCTAATCCACATGCGACATGGTTACAAATTTGCGCAAAAATGAACCAGGCTCAAGTATTAATCTCTGATTGTAAGTAGAATTGTTGTGTCAAGTCATCGTGCAATGTTATTACTTATGTACTGTACCGATCGACCAGTCATGAACCGATCGATGCGCATCGGATGTGATTTGTATTGCGTCACAATACCCCACGTGTGGGGCGGACACGCAAAATACATACGCGTGGGGTGGACACACAAAATACGTGGGGTTTCCACCCATATCCCGTCTATAATGTCCAGCAGGTCCCGTTTTATTACATAGCAAATTTTCGGGTCCCCTGACTCTCGATTGCAGGCGCTCAGTGCATTATGAATGTCCACGGCTCCCTCCGTGTATTTACAAAGCGTGGGTTGTGGGTTAGCACCTGACAGCCTGTGCCATAATGCGGCGTTCTCAGAGCTCAGATATAAGCTGCAACGTTCGTATCAATGATTCATTCTTCATATATATGATATCTCATTTATCTCGTGATGCCTAGGAAAAGTGACCTGTAGTCATCTGTCATTCTGCACTATCAGTCATCTGTCATTCTGCATTATCATTTATCAGTCATCAATCATTCTGCATCATCATCTAAAGTACAATCAAATGTATTCCACGGGCACGGTAGAGTCTACCGGCCGTGGTCATGAATCGTGTGACTGTGCAGACACTGTGTCACAAAGTCGACTGTAGTGACTATAGTTTGTACACCTATCGGACAGAAGGTATCTGGCGGGAACACAAAACAATAAAAGGGAGCAGCTCTGTAAGCTGCCATTATTCTCTCTCTCATTTATAAGTTAACAGTTACAGTGCTGTAAGTTAAATGCTTTGCAGTTGTGTTTATTAGATAAAATATCCTATATATAAGATCAGCTCATACCTAGGTTATGGGCCCACAACGGTGTTGAACCTGCGTGGAGGCTTAGTATATGAGTGGTCAGATTCCGGATATCTATACAGTATATAAACACACTCGGTCTCAACGTTTCCAGTTTTCAGATATGGAGGAAGCAAGTGAGCAGAAGTACAATCCAGAGCAAAGTACAAGTCAAAGTAAGGAGAATCAGTTGTCTCAGCTTTTAGTTAGGCAGATGGAAATGATGGAAGTTATAACACGTCGTCTCGAGGCCGCAGAGCAAAAGCAAGTGGAGACGTCGGCGGAAACGCTGATAACAACAGATAACGCATCAAAGGTGGTACACAGTGTTTTGAAGTCCTTAGGAAGTGTTTCCAAGTACTCAGGAAACGAAAGAAATCAGTACGAAGCCTGGACTATATTCAGTACACAGTTGGAATCGGCAGTCGGTTTCTATTCAGAGTTGAAGGAACTAGTAAGTACCGAAAAATCTATCAGCGACGTGGCGAACATGAAAGATCTAGCTGATATGACACCAGCGACTAATCCTTTCGCCGACGAAGTTCCTCGGCCGGAAAGTATAATCACTATACAGGGTTCGGCTACGGTTGCAAGCTCTGTGTTGTCAGCGATATTGATACAGGTAACAACTGGTGACGCGTTTGATTTGGTGCGACGTTGTGGAAACGACGGTGTCAAGGCGTATCGAAAATTGCGTGCACGTGTGGAGCCTCAACTATTTGGACAATTGGCGTCGTATATGACGCGTATGACGAAACTCTCTGTGAACTCCACAACAGATCCAGTGAAACAGCTCAGTGCGTTTGCTGATATTCAGTCATCTTTGAGTCGGTATGGTGGTGAAAGTCTGGACGAGAGGACAATCGAGGTGCTTACGTTAGCGTTTGCCGTATCCGCTCTGCCTAGCGACTATGCAACGGTGGTCGCAGCTCTTGGACAAGAGGCAAAACCGACGTTTGAGTTGTTGATGCAACGCTGTGATTATTTCTTTGTAAATGTTCTGCAGCAGAAAAATCCGACGCAATATGCAGCAGCTGCGCAGGATACTGACACTGCGGCGGTGGCGAAAAGCTTACAAGCTGATAGGCAACGGCAAGCGGAGGAGAAAAAGAAGAATGACGCTAAGCTGCTGCAATGCGCCGTTTGCTCCGGCGAGCACTCTTCAGAGTCATGCTGGCTTTTGCACCCTGAGAAAATGGAGGAGTTCATTAAAAGAAACCCTGCAAGGGAGGCGGAGTGCAGGGAGACGTATGCGAAACGAAAAAAACGTCACCTAGAATCACAGAACGACAAGGCGGAGGAGACGGTCGCAGCAGCGGTATCATCGACGGCTGAAAAATGACTGACGAGGAAATTTGGGAGGCGGAGGAGCACGACGAGGTACCGGTTGCTTGTCCGGTCGTACAACACTGTGGTGATCAACGTGAAGCGTACGCAGCAGACGCCCTGCAGCAACGAGTGCTACACTACGATTGTATGGCCACGAAGAACGTGTTCAATGATCTTCGTTTTTTTGAGGGGAACACAGTTTGTGCTGAGAAGGCCGTGAACTTCCAGGTCATGGCCGGGAAAATGACGACGTCGAAGGGTGCTGGTGCGGTGCGCGTCAATCTCTGGAATCACGCAACTGGCAAGCTCGACGTGCTCAGTGTGGAGGCACAGTACGTGCCAGACTCGCCATTTAATATTCTGTCGGCGGTGTATTTTGAGGACAAGTTTGATCTATACGGGCAGCTACTTCATCGTGAACTGATAAGTGCGAGCGGAAGCTCTCGCTACAACTTGGTACGAGACGGGAGGAAGTTCATCTTACCGGAGTCTTTTGCTGCTGAGGCACAATCACAGTACTCTCGTACTTTCTTCAAAGCTGCGGAAGACGGTTACCGCGAACGGCGAGCTGGTTGCACACTCAGAGACGGTTCGAGACAATGCACGCATGGCCAATCTACTCGCAGAGTTCGTCTCAGTCAAGCTGGTGGACAATCATGCAGAATGAAATTGCTATGTGGCGAAGCTGGGTGAATGACAGTTTTCTGGTGCTTCGTTTATTCCGAAGCACGGAGGAGTGGGAAAAGTGACCTGTAGTCATCTGTCATTCTGCACTATCAGTCATCTGTCATTCTGCATTATCATTTATCAGTCATCAATCATTCTGCATCATCATCTAAAGTACAATCAAATGTATTCCACGGGCACGGTAGAGTCTACCGGCCGTGGTCATGAATCGTGTGACTGTGCAGACACTGTGTCACAAAGTCGACTGTAGTGACTATAGTTTGTACACCTATCGGACAGAAGGTATCTGGCGGGAACACAAAACAATAAAAGGGAGCAGCTCTGTAAGCTGCCATTATTCTCTCTCTCATTTATAAGTTAACAGTTACAGTGCTGTAAGTTAAATGCTTTGCAGTTGTGTTTATTAGATAAAATATCCTATATATAAGATCAGCTCATACCTAATGCCCACTCAGAACTGCGCGTTTAGTGTTTCCAGCTGTGTGTGTAATAGGATATTCTACTAGGCTATATATGCCCACCATCGTGTAAATGACCAGGTAAGCCGCAGGTGGTGGCGAACTTGGGATATACCCTACATATATGCAACCCTCGGGAAAGGTCTCCATAGGCATGTCCATCCCATGCCCACCTACGGGAACGCTCGAGAAAATCCAAAACTTGTTTCCATAGGCTGGGGAAGTTTTCCATAAGATTTTCTCATAGGTATACACGTTTTTGACGATTCCATAGGCCTGTATGCCTAAGTATGGAAAGGTGCTTTCCATAGGGGTGAGCATGTCGATGGAAACCCTGTGGAAACTCGTAATTTTCCACGGGGTGTCCACGAGAGGCATTCCGAGGCCTATGTAAACCCTGTGAAACGCCTTTGAGTTCCCACAGGGTTCCCATAGGCATGCCCATGGGGTGAGCGGGCCTTGGGAAACATACAAACTTTCCACAGTGTATTCCCACCCCGTATCCCCACGGGGTGGGCAATCCTTGGGAAGGCCTATGGAAATATGCTACATTCTACAGCGTTTCCAGGCGGTTTTCCTCCATGTACCCATGGGATGGTCAGCCCTTGGGAAAGCCGATGGAAATATTCGACATTCCACATAATTTCCATACCCGTTCGATAGGGCGGGACACCTGTGGACATCCCAATGGAAATTGGAATACAGCATGCCTTTCTCGGCGGGGGTACTTCCACAGGGTTTCCACAGAGTATCCACAGGGTTTCCACAGGGCTTCCATAGGGTGGGCCGCCCGATGTCCACCCTGGGGAATTATAAGCGAGTTCATTAAAACGACAGCCAAAAGAAGAGGCACGTAGCGATAACCTTTTTACAGCATAGCGTGGGCACCGGGTGGGCATAGGACGGGCACCGGCTGTGACGAATGAAAGTGATACTGTGACAGTAACAACCTTCTAACCTATGCCAGCGGTTTACTTGAGATTGTCGACAGTATCGTGAGAAGACTGGAGATGCACCGACGAGATAGTGCAGTCAGAAGAGAAAGCAACGAGGCATTGTGCAAGAGACGGATTGGCGAGGAGAAGAATCACGGATATTCAGAAACTGGGGAACGCGGTTAATAGAGGAACCTGACAGTCTTGTCTTTCATAGTACTGTAGAGCGTACCCACGATGACTGTCGCCATCACACTGCTTGCGACATAAATGTTATTGTAATCGGTTGTCCCCAAATGAGGACGCAGGTGTGCGCGCATGGAAGCATGCATCTCCAACCAATTCGAGCTCTTTGCTTCCGATTTTATATTTGATTTAAATTAATTGATTTCTAGCGAACCACCTGGGTGGAGTGTATCCTATTGTTGTGAGAAAGGAGGAGACTGTGTAAAAACTGTCTTGCATATATAGCAGGCACTGAACTGTGCAGAGAACGGCATCAATTACAGCAGCAGCACTTCTAGTGTCAAACCCTAAAATCCCTATGACTTACCACCCTGTTTGGACACAGAATGCGTATGGTAGTCCATAGAACACTTGGGTATATGCAACGATGTTGCAACAACATCAACTATATATTCTTAGTCTGCATTTTTGAGCATGCTTAGTGTACAGTTCAATGCACGCAAGTATTGTTTTGGTGCGTTCTATGTGACGACTTTGGTTCCAACACACCACTCGGTGTAGCACATTTCTACTTCATGTATAACTTGTAACAGGCTAACCATGTATATAACATGAATTTCAATTGCAAATACGGTGCACAGACACATTTACTTAGATACTACTATTATACCAGGAGTGTCTGAGATCCTCTTTCGCGCTTCGACTGCGCCTTTGCAATCTTGTTCCCGAAACCATCATCGAGTAATCATCGAGTAATATAATTGAGGTGCAATCAAGTAATACAATTGAGGTGCAATACCCTCAACATTGGAATCTGCAAGTATCCCTTTCCACACAGCACTTCTACATTCCCATTGAGATTTGTCCTTCCGATTCATCTCCAATTTCAAACTCATCATCGTCGTCATCATCATCCTCATCATAATTGTGATCAAATCGACTTTTTTGGCCCTGCACACACCATGTAAAGAACCCTTAAGGCAAGACTTTATCCAAGTTCATGTGGCTCCCCGTGCACAGCCACACCGAGAGAGTTGATGTCATCCTCCGTTTGTGCCTCAATATGCTGCTTTGAGGAGTGGATTGCAACTGTGCAAGAGCACCATCGACCTGCTCCCGCCATGAAGGTGTCACATGTCTGTGCAACAAGTATGCTGGGGCTGCACATCATCGCGAAAATTGCCCTTGCTACGGCGCTGACCATGGCTCTGTGCTCCTCAAGGGTGCTCGAGTGGGCTCGCCTTAAAGAGCCTACATTATGGCTCGGGGTCGCAGGAGACGTCTCAGGTGGGCTCACGGAGAGGCGATCCATGGAGCCAAAGTGAATTGTAAAACTTACAAAAGCTGCAACAGACTGCTACAGCAATACCCTTACAGAACGGATGAATTTTCATTGGAGTAATTTCAGGCCCTCCTCGGGAGGAGAGTCCAGTGGTGCTTTTCCATCATGAAAATGCAATGACATATGGGTGACGCATGTCTGATGACATGGGTGACGCATGTCTGATGACTCAACGAATTCACAAGCATCATTGGCAGTCAAAACACACCGAACGGGAAGGAATGGGAAAGGACCCCGGCAACTGATTTGTGCAAATTTGAAAAATCTACGATGATCTGAGGATCTTTCTCATATATATCTTTTGATTAAATTGGCACTTATGGAATTTTAGAGATTTCTGCACCAGTAGATCGCACACGCTTCCCTTAGCCTTCAAATCAAGACGCGCCAGATGGAGAGCCCTCAACTGCGTATCTAGACTTCTGCTTTTGCTCACATCCTGATATGCCAAAGGCAGGCGAGAAAAGCAGAGCTGAACGGCTAGGATGCCTCGTGGCCATTTGCACTCTGTGCAGAGCCCCAGCACGGCACGCAGCATTCCCTCTCGGCTAAAGCAGGAGCCGTGGATTTTGATTTCAGAAACCGCTGATATTCTGTTGCGCGCCACTTCAAACAGACCCTTTGCTTCAGACCTCCGCGGCTTGGTGCTTCTGTGAGGGCAGAAGAACCTCACACGGCAAAATCCTCACGCGTCACATTGCAAAAAGTATCCCACGGTTTTCTTCCACTGTGGAAGTAGAAAACCTGGTTACTTTTAACTTTGAGCAAGACGGCTGGCAGCACATCAGCACCCCCAGTTGCAAACCCTCTGCCTCAAAGCGGAGATCCGGGTGGAGCTTTGAGTTCGGTGGAGGCTCTGCTGGCGCGCCGAGCAGACTGCGCCACTCAACCGGATGATGCAGCAGATGACGGATCGCAATGCACGAGCTGAGGCGCCGGAGGCAGAGTATGCCAAAGCCGCCGCGCGCCGCTCATCACTTTGGATCACACGCCCCGCATGGTACTTCCACCATGGGGAGCTACTTCTCTCCCTGAGATTCCACAGTCGTAAAATCGCTTGACTGACGATTTGCTGGGCTCATTCGTGTACTGATTGATATACTTCCTCAGGAAGTATCTATATATACAACGTTGTATATCTATATATCTATATATCTATATGTTCATATATATATATATATATGTTCATATATATATAAGTGCTTTGGTGTTTCTTGGGTTTGGATTTTTTTACACGAAAGCCAAAGAGACTTTGGCTGTTTCAAACAGAATCGGCTGCAGCCGTTGTGCTTGGGGCACGCATCGGAATGAGGATGGAATAGACCCGATCTCACCTGCCGCAGTGCTGCGCGCGCTTGACAAAGAATCAAAACCCAAAGTTGAAGTGGATCCACAAACCTCAATCACGGCTATCGCAATTATTGCAAATCGGCACAAGCGACTTTGCAAAACGAACAGGCTCAACAGCATTCCAGAATCTCTGTGGAGGCTGTGCGGCCCTCCACGGTAGCTTTGGAAATCACACGCCACGGCAAGCTGGCAGGTGCACAATCAGCGGAGCAGGGGCTCTGGGATTGGAGCAAGCATACCTTAAATTTGGACTGGGCCGTGACATAGGTCATGACGTGCTTCTCATACCAAATTGCCGCTGGACTAATGGCCAGAAAGCTATCTGCCCGGCGCTCCCCTCCGCCCTCTCGAGGTCACCATCACAAAAGGCGCGTGACGCGTGCCCTACGAGCCTCCTCGCTAGTGTGCATATACTTCCTCGTACGAAGGGTCATTTTGCACATAGGTGTTCCCGTGGCCGCGAGAGCTTGCCCCCTTGGCATGGACTTTTGTGTTTTCCCTGGTTGCATCATCTCACATGGAATGAGGGCGCGCGGGTCATCTCTTACAAAGGGGGGATGACACACCTCTTAATTTGTCCATGGTGCTGTTGATGAAGAGGCGGATGATGACAAGCTTGACAGCCTCCTTCCCAAACATCTCCATTGCAAGCGTGATGGCCCAGGTGGAGATGACAGCCCTCTCCTCCTCGATACCCATCATCTCACGGATGAGCATGGCGTAGGTGGCCAGCGACCAAGCCGCCCAGAACCACAAGGAGATCAAGCAGAAATACGCCACTTTCTGCAGGTGCTCCTCGATGGGACTCACAAGCTGAACCTGGTCGATCAGCTCATTACCCTGTCCCCATTCCCAGCCCTCTTGCCATGACGCATTCCCGACTCTGCCCTCTCCAGAAGCAGTTTTGCCTCATGCACATCAAGCGATCGGGGATAAACCCCAAAGAACTTGTCCACTCCCATATCACCCCTGCCAGCCGGGCCAGGTAAACCCATTGCGGCCTCTGGCGCAGCGCGTGCCCGCCTCTGGCAAAGGGGCCTTAACCCTCTGCATCGCACATCTCCCCCCTCCCGCTATGGCGCAGGGGCCCTCCAGCCCCCCGCATCGCACATCTCCCCCCTCCCGCTATGGCGCAGAGCCTCCAGCCCCCGCATCGCACTCCCCTCCGCTGTGGCGCAGAGAGCCCTCCAGCCCCCACATAGCACATCTCCCCCTCCCGCTATGGCGCAGGAGCCCTCCAGCCCCCGCATCGCACATCACCCCCCTCCCTTTATGGCGCAGGAGCCCTCCAACCCCCCACGCATCTCCCCCTCCCACGCTGTGGCGAGAGCCTCCAGCCCCCGCACATCTCCCCCTCCCGCTGTGGCGCAGGAGCCCCTCCAGCCCCCATCGCCGCATCTCCCCCTCCCGCTGTGGCGCAGAGAGGCCACCCTCCAGCCCCCGCATCGCACATCACCCCCTCCCCGCTATGGCGCAGGAGCCCCTCCAGCCCCCGCGCCAGCACATCTCCCCCTCTCGCTATGGCGCAGAGCCCTCCAGCCCCACATCGCACATCTCCCCCTCCCCGCTAGGCGCAGGAGCCCTCCAGCCCCCCACATCGCACATCTCCCCCTCCCGCTGTGGCGCAGAGGCCCTCCAGCCCCCCGCCGCACATCTCCCCCTCCCGCTGTGGCGCAGGGCGGCCCTCCAGCCCCCGCATCGCACATCTCCCCCCTCCCGCTATGGCGCAGGAGCCCTCCAGCCCCCTGCCCATGCATTGTAGACGTCCTTGTGGGGTTTGCCATACTTCGCACCTTCCTTCGCCTGCCAGCTTGCCTGATGCCACAGACGCCCCTCTTCAGCGCGAACCAAATCCTCGTCACCTGGCAAAAAGCCTCCGTCCCCAGAACCCCTCTCCCGCGTCTCATCCTCACCGCTCAGCATTGGTGCTGCGCGGCCGCCCCTGCAAGAGAGCGCGGAGGATGCAGAGGCGCACCAGGTTGTACCCCCAATAGAGCAGCCCGACCGCCGCGCGGATGGCGGCCTGCACTTTCTGGGGTTTGAGGAGGACGCCTATGAGAGCCACGAAGGACAGCGCCGCTGCCTTGTTGAATTTCTGAACGTTGAAGAACAGCGCATACCAAACAGTGCCAATACCTTGCATCACCGTAACCATACCCGGCCCAAAGTATTTTGTAACTCGCTTCGCGGGCTGCACAGCCCGGTCACAACCCCCGCAGCGGCACCAAGTGTCCTTCAGACACTTGGACGATCAGGGAGTCAAGTCTCCCCAAGGTGCACGACCAGTGGATCATGCACACCTCGGAGGAGTGCACCTTCAGTGTGACCACCGCTTCCGGATGGGGATAGAGAATCTCGCAGGAGGCCTCACAGGATGTCAGTCGTCTGCTGAGCTGGCATTGCTAAAACACAGCAAGCCTACGCATGGATATGCGTTCGTGATGCACATCGAAACTGCAGTCGCCGCCTTGTGGGATCCGCGGCTGGAAATGGTCGCACGCCTCGTCGCGTTACTGGGCTGCAAATCCATCAGTCCCAGCTGCTTCATGAATCTATAGGCCCAAACTTCGCTTCATACATTTATAGGCCCAAGCTATACCTCATGAATATATAGGCCCGAACTTCGCTTCATGTATTCATAGGCCCAAGCGATATCTCATGAATATATAGGCCCGAACTTCGCTTCATGTGTTTATAGGCCCACGCTATACCTCATGGACACATGGGCCCGAACTTCACTCCAAGTGTTTATAGGCCCAAGTGAGTTTGCTCTGGCTTGGCTTTAGCATCCCAGCATCTCACACCTTGCCCCGGACCCACAGAGCACCCTCGCTCGCATCCCCCCTTCTTTTCAGCTCCTGCCTGTGCCCCAGGGGCGGTGGGGAGAGCAGGGCGCGTGGTGGGGAGTGACAGGCGAGAGCTCACGAATGTGCGCCAATGGCCTGGGATGGCCGCGTCACTCGCCATGATGAACATCTGAGATAGAATTAGCGTGACCGGGGTGAGACACGCGACAATGATAAAGACCGCCTGCATTCTCCCTGTCCCCAGCACCAACCCGGCCACGAAGTGAGTGAAGCGTTCAGCCATCCACCGACACTCTCACCTCAGTCCGCACTCCGCGCAACCTCCGTCGTCCGTCATCCCTCACTCTGGCCTGCGCGGTCTCAAGCTCACAACGCAGGCTGAAGTTTTGGGTTGGCAGAGTTTCAGATGGCAAGCGGAGGAGGTTTGGGATGAGGCCAGGGGAATCGGCAGCGAGCCAGTACCTACGAAGGTGTCCTCCGGGAAGGCAGTGCATGCGAAGCCCTGGGGTCGGAGCTCGCGAGGCATGAGGCCATCGACCATCCCCTCATGCACTGCGAGACAATAGTCGAAGCCAAGGCACGGCGCGCGCACGTCCATGGTGTCCGGGCAGGCGAGGAACTCGCGGAGGTCTTTGCAGCAGTTCACCGCCTTGGAGTAGTAGAACCACAAGGCCATGAGGAACAGGAGGAGGAAGGTGTTGGCCTGGATTAAGATGCGCTCCGAGCGCGAGTAACGCTCCACGGCGCGCACCAGGTAGATGGCGCCGAGCGGGTGCGACCTCGCCAGCCACGTCAAGCTTCTTTTCAGCATCAGCCAATTCCTGCGTCCCGCCGTAAACAGCATCACATGTGACACGCACCCTGTGCAAAGATGGCCGTGGCCCCGCGCAAGGATGGCCCGTGCAAACCGATACCTCAGGCCTTTTGAAGGAAAGAGAGAGGTCCCCCTTTGGAGGGAGGAGGGAGGTCCCCCTT
>LGRX02006158.1:0-42756 GCA_001247695.2 Cymbomonas tetramitiformis
AAAACATTGAGTCATTATGCTTGCAGATTATCTATGACTAGCTAACGTGTTATCGTTGGCTTGAGTAGTTGCTTTCATCCATACAAGAACTGCTACTAGAATATTTCGTTATGTATGCTACCTAGTCGCATTCTTGCACAGTGACATGTTTGAACTTAGAACGCACTGTGCAGTCGCTACCATGTCACTCAGGCAAGCATGCAGTGGGCAGGCCCACGAGGTGAAGCAAAGCATGGGATCCCAGAGTAGGAAGCTAAACATGTTTAAACGTATATCTTGAAACTTACTTAAAAGTGTTCTAATCAAAATTTGCTACCTATCCAAGTTACTGCACAACATTTATCACCTAGCTACGAAACAACACAACCAGCAAATTCCGCAGCGTGGCTGCTTCCACTGACTCCGCATGCGTTGCCCGTTCCGACGACATCTGCGATTGCGTTACGCAGCAGACCAAGTTAGTACAAACAGGCATCACAGAACCAACCATACTGACGATAAAATGCACAACAGCGACATTGCGCAACAAATTACATGTCAGCAAACTTACTTGGGTGTGTCCTCTAGTGTGGCGACGGTTATGTCCTCACTGCTGCCGCCCCATGCGCGCTGCGACCGAAACCACTGCGTTGTTAGCACAAAGTAAATACACATAACATCATATAGAACGAGAAACTCAAAATTTCAGCGGGGTGAGTTGGCTTTGAACCAACAACTCCCAGCCCGTTGGGCTGGTGAGATGCACACATATCACCCCCTTCTAGGCATGCAATAAACAACATGCGGACGCATACGAGCAAGCGCAACGAAACACACACTCGTAAACAATACAAAACCCTCACCAACAACAAAATGCGAGTTACTCGTGCAAAATATAATCACAACATGAACACCAGCGAAAAATACAAGTAGAACAGTGCAGCATGCTGCTCTGGGCTGGTCAGCGTTTGTATTTGTGATGGCGGCTCAGCGTGGCTTTCATCTTCTATCTGCACGTCAACAGCTACAGCACCACGCGACTTCACACTACAGACCACGGCCGATGAATTCTGGAATTCTAGATCAATCTTCGTGCCAGCCTGTGCCAAGCTGCCGAGTGCCGACCCATTTTTATTCGATCGGTATTTATTTTGATCTGACGGCACACACTCCAGTGATAGACGACAATCGATATAATACTAGGCGGATCGATCTCAAAAAGAGATCTCCACTAGGCCATCTGACCGTAGGATCATGTGCGCGACTCACAGTGCTTCGCTTTTTGCATCCCAACATGCCATGCCATCACGCGTGGGTGGCGTCGCGGTAAATGTACGCGACTGCAGTGGCACTGTCATCGTTAGCGTCTGGCGATCGTGAGATCGGAAGTTCGTCCGTGTCGCCCGTTGGGATTCGCGCTTTGCTGATTAAGTTACAAGTAAGGTAAGGTAATTTGGCCAGGTTCCAAATCATAAGGAGCAGAGATTCATCGACAGCTACCTGTGACACTGTTCTGTAGCCGTTGAGCCGTTCACGTGTACTCGTGTAGATAGATACAAGATAGAAGTGAAGATAACATCTTCCCGACAATGAGAGACTGCCACTACCATCCCTGGCTGCCAACAGCAGCAGCGCAGTGTGAAGCACCGGCCCACTTGAAGTGTTTTTTGTAGCCTTTCATTTTTGTCATTATCGTTTGCACGAGTAGCTCGTTTGCGAGGGTTGAGTGTTGTTTGCGAGTGTATGATTTGCTGTGCTGGCGCGCATGCGTGCTCCGCTTGTTGCTTATTCTTTGTATATCTAGTAGAAGGGGGTGATATGTGTTGCATCTCACCAGCCCAACGGGCTGGGAGTTGTTGGTTCAAAGCCAACTCACCCCGCTGAAATTTTGAGTTTCTCGTTCTATATGATGTTATGTTTATTCACTTTGTGCTAACAACGCAGTGGTTTCGGTCGCAGCGCGCATGGGGCGGCAGCAGTGAGGACATAACCGTCGCCACACTAGAGGACACACCCAAGTAAGTTTGCTGACACGTAATTTGTTGCGCAATGTCGCTGTTGTGCATTTTATCGTCAGTCTGGTTTGTTCTGTGATGCCTGTTTGTACTAACTCGGCCTGCTGCGTAACGCAACCGCAGATGTCGTCGGAACGGGCAACGCATGCGGAGTCAGTGGAAGCAGTTGATGAAGTCAGTGGAAGCAGCCACGCTGCGGAATTTGCTGGTTGTGTTGTTTCGTAGCTAGGTGATAAATGTTGTGCAGTAACTTGGATAGGTAGCAAATTTTGATTAGAACACTTTTAAGTAAGTTTCAAGATATATGTTTAAACATGTTTAGCTTCCTACTCTGGGATCCCATGCTTTGCTTCACCTCGTGGGCCTGCCCAGCCTGAGTGACATGGTAGCGACTGCGCAGTGCGTTCTGAGTTCAAACATGTCACTGTGCAAGAATGCGACTAGGTAGCATACATAACGAAATATTCTAGTAGCAGTTCTTGTATGGATGAAAGCAACTACTCATGCCAACCATACCACGTTAGCTAATCATAGATAATCTGCAAGCATAATGACTCAATGTTTTTGTTGGTCAACGGTTAGAAGTATTTATTTCGCAGATTTAATATGCACTCTTAAAATACCCTAATAATGCACTCGATATGTATATATTCACCTTGTGTTTTATTAGCGTGCTTTAGAGTGAATTCGGATTGTAGTCTAATGCATCCGAATGCACTCTAATCGGCAGATGTAATGTGCACCTAATGCACTCTAAAATACCCTAATGCACTCGATATGTATATATTTCACCTTATGGTTTATTAGTGTACTTTAGAGTGAATTTGGATTGTACTCTAATGCATCCGAATGTAATCCATATCACCTCGTGGTATGGTAGGGTGCATTAGTATGATTTAAGGTGTCATTTGTATTGTACTCTAAATTAACACTAATATACTCTATCGCATGTTAAAATGTGGAAGCGATAGCATGCGCGACTAGGGTGTAGTTAGGGTGTATTATTGCGTGCATTAGTGCGTGTCTAGTTAGGATGTATTCGATTGCTATGGGTGCTATTTGGATATTATACATCCTAATGCACACTAGAATCACTCCCTAAATTGACACAATGCCCCCCAATATTTGAGATTGCACTCTAATATTTTAGGGTACCTATCCATATTAGAGTACGACTAGGGTACACCTAGTGTACAAAATTTTTGTAGTGAGAACAGATTCACCTATGCAGCAGCGGTTGGGGCAGCCGTGCCAAACGCTTTAAGGCGCAAGTCAGATCGGAAGTCAGAGCGGAAACTGGTGGAAGGTGTCGCCGAGAGTGAAGGAGTACCCGCCTGCAATGTGGAAGGGTGCCCCCATCCCGACGACTCGTTGGATCGAACGAGGCTGGCGTTGGCGACCTGCGACATGTGCTCCGACTCCTTCCACGTTGGGTGCGCGTCGCGCCAGCTCACACCGTCAGGGGAAAAGCGGTTTCCAGGGGAATGCGGGCGCTGCGGGATCCTGGCCCGCCTGTTCTGCCTCTTTTGCGGAATGGGTTCGGAGAATCACTTCCCAGTGCTTGTTACCTGCGCGACCTGCAAGCGCGGGTTCCACAAGAACTGCCGAAAATCCGGAGACAGCCACTCTTCAACATGCGGGCGCCATCTCTGCGTTGGACAGCCTCCTGTCAAATGGGCGTGCACGGCCTCGCCGAATCCTGATGATGGGCAGGCTGCTGCGGATACTGGTGCTGCTGCTGCTAGGGCGGAGAAGGCTGAGGGAATGGCAGCGCAGCAGCAGGCTGCTGGAAACATGGACGAAGCTCAGTTAGAGGAGGCGCCGCCCACGTTCGCAGCAGTAGTTCGCGCAGAACCAGGAGACGGGCTGGTGGAGAAGCATAAGTTGTCGCTAATTCCTAAGAAGGAGGCAGGCGATGCCGACGCAGCGGATCCTGGCCCTGAGGTGGAAAATGAGGCAGATGCAGAGCAGGGCACAGCTGCCGCGGCGGCCCCTCTGGTGGTGCCAGGAACAGAGCAGGGCACGGCTGCTGTAGAGACGCCTGCTGTCGTCGACGTGCCTGCTGTGGAGGCCCCGGTTTCACAGGACATGCCTGCTGTGGAGGCCCCTGATCCTCAGCACAAGTCTGCTGAGGATCAGCCAGTTGCAGAGCAGGGCACGGCTGCTGCAGAGACGCCTGCTGCCGTGGACGTGCCTGCTGTGGAGGCCCCGGTTTCACAGGACATGCCTGCTGTGGAGGCCCCTGATCCTCAGCACAAGTCTGCTGAGGATCAGCCAGTTGCAGAGCAGGGCACGGCTGCTGCAGAGACGCCTGCTGCCGTGGACGTGCCTGCTGTGGAGGCCCCAGTTTCAAAGCATCAGTCCGCTGGGGAGGTGCCAGATACAGAGGAGGGCACAGATGCTGGAGAGACGCCTGCTCCTAAGGTGCCTGCTGCGGAGGGGGCAAAGAATGCGGAGGAGCAGCCTCACTTCACAAAAGGCGTGCTGCTGGACGAACACTGGAGGCATAGGCTTGCAGAGGGTGGGTATTGTGTCGGTCAATTGCAGGACACGATATCCGCTAAGGCTCTGGTTGCAGAGTTCCAGAAGGATTTGGCTCCAAACTCCGCGTTCAGAAACAACTTCAGGGCGTTCAAGAAGAAGGCCAATGGGGAGCTGGACACCCTGAAGGACCCGAAGAGGTGGATCGGGAACCTGGTGGAGGGCACGCCGTTTTACAAACGGTTTGAGCAGGTGGCTGAGGACGTCATGGCTGCGGTGGGGGACACGTTCGGGAAGCTGGAGGTGCCGAAAGGTGACATGGCGCGAACCGCCCTGCTCACCTACCCGGCGGCGTTGGTTCAGGAGAAGCATCGGGACTATGGTGCGCTGTCCGTCATGCTTGTCCTAACGGACATGTACCCGTTTACGGTGTACCCCCAGTCGCATAAGTTGGGGGATGGGGCCACCCCGGACACCCTTCGGCCGGTGACCTGCTTCCTGCCGGCAAAGAGCGTGGTGATCTTTGACGGCAGGCTAATCCACAACGCGGTGGAGATGCACGGTGGAACTTTTCGTGCGTCGGCGCACACCTACATTACAGCGGCGGAAGACCTCTTTCCGGAAAACACCACTTTTCCGGTCACTGGATCCGCCACTGTAACTGGGTCGCCCTGGGAGTTTGTGGTTGGGCATGACCCTTGCAGAAGAAAGCATTATGACTCGCAAGGAATTGAGCGAGCCACTACCTCGGAGCCTTCCCAGGCAATGACAGCCCTGGAGCGGGAGATCGACTTCGCGAACGCGATCAATGAGGTTGACGAGGATATGGGGAGGAGTGTGGTGCTTGGGGAGCCACAGGAGTATGATGCGTGCCTGGCGTTGCGGGAGCTTCTGAGGGATACGGTGGCTTTTGGGAGGGTTGTGTACCACGAACAGCACAAGGAGGTGGTCTGGATTGGTGGCCCCATCGTGAAGCCAAGGGAAGGTGCAAAACAAGGGACGGCATGCTGGGTATATGGGCCGTGGCTTGTGGCGGATCCAGTGGGGAGTAAGATTCCGCGGAGGAGGGTGCTGTTCCGCGCTACGGCGTTGAACAGCAAGCTAAGTTTGCTAACACAAGCCAGGGATTGGGAGGTAGTATACTACGACAACATCAACGCGGAAGGAGGCTTTTTTGATGAGGCATACAATTCCTTTAAGCACGGTCTGGTGGAGGAGGGGGTGATTCGGGTGATGAAAAGTTTGCAGGCATATGGGAAGGGGCATGCGGAGACGTTGACCGGCGAGTTGAAGCCGCCGGTGACTGCAGCAGCAGCAGCAGCAGCAGCAGAAGCGGAGAAGAAGGAGAAGGAGAAGAAGGAGAAGGCTGCAGCAGCGGAGAGGGAGAAGGAGAAGAAGGAGAAGGCTGCAGCAGCGGAGAGGGAGAAGGAGAAGAAGGAGAAGGCTGCAGCAGCGGAGAGGGAGAAGGCGAGGAAAGAGAAGGCTGCAGCAGCGGAGAGGGAGAAGGCGAAGAAAGAGAAGGCTGCAGCAGCGGAGAGGGAGAAGGCGAAGAAGCTCCGGGCGGAAACCCTGTCTGGGATAAAGATGGCATTGGCAATTCCTCGGGGGACTAAGCGTGGACGGGGAGGTAGCCCCGCGGGCACTGAGACCCCTGTTTGGGGTAAAGGACCGGAGCCAGGCACCAGGGTGAAGGCGCGGAGGACAGGCGCTGAGGGGAACATCTCCGAGACTCTCCCCGCGTTCGGCTCCACTCAGAGAGTGCCTGAGGTTTGTGACCCACTGCAGTCTTTGAGACGAACGCGCTCGCAGCAGGCAGCGGCGGCAGCAGTGGAGGGTGGCTCCGACAGGAAACGCAGGAGCCCTTGTCCAGTTCATGGCCCTCGTGCTGCACAGTCGGAGCCGGACGAATTGTCGGACACGGACACGGAGCAGGCAGAAGCAAGCATACCAAGAGGGCCGTTGTCTGCGCGAGCCCCGCGGGCATTGGAGGAGCTGGATACGCAGGTGGGTACTCCTTCAGGGCCTTTCGAGCACTCCCCTGGGGGAGTGCTCGATCCCCTGAACCTCTTCAACGATTCAGTGGGCCGCAACACGCCCATTGACAGCCGGATGCATCATCATAGTGCAGACGCCGCGGAGCTGTTTAACAGGGAGCGCGCGGCGACGGGGAGCCTGACGACGGACTTGGCCAGGCCACGGTCGGAAGGTTGGGAGGGGCGAAGGGAGGTGACACCGAGCTCAGCTGAACCTCCGGTGTTGGCGTCGAAGGCCCGTCAGGCGGAGATTGCCGAGTTGGAGGCTCAGGTGAGGATCCAGGCCTTGAAGATGCAGTTGGCGCAGGGGGCAGCCGCCTTGGCCCAGGCAGGGATTGCGTCGGCTGCCTCCCCAGGGCCGGAGGTAGGTGCCACGGCAGCTGCCACGGCAGCAGCACCGCAAGCGGCGGCCACGGCAGCAGCATCTCCTGCCGCGGCCACCGCAGCAGCACCGCCTGCAGCTGCCACCGCAGCAGCACCGCCTGCGGCTGCCACCGCAGCAGCACCGCCTGCAGCTGCCACCGCAGCAGCACCGCCTGCGGCTGCCACCGCAGCAGCACCGCCTGCGGCTGCCACCGCAGCAGCACCGCCTGCAGCTGCCACCACAGATGCACCGCCTGCAGCTGCCACCGCAACAGCACCGTCCGCAGCAGCACCGTCAAGACCCGTGCTTTTCCACGCGCCCAGCTCCCCTGGTGAGACTGCTCCGCCGGAGATGCCATATGAGTGGGTGTATGGTGGGGTTTATTATAACTCGGATAGCGTACCTCCCCAACATCACGGGCGCGCCCTCGCCGCCCTCCCCCAGTACCCGCCCATGATGCTGGGGCTGGACCCGTATCCTGCGCAGACCCCGTATGCGCAGACCTATCGGGCACCCCACGGCCGTGCGGCCCATGATGCCATGCCAGGTTATGCGTTGGCGGTGCAGCAGCAGTACCCTGAGCAGCTGGTCACGATGCCTTTACGGCAGGCGATGAGGCTGAATGCAGCCTTGTCAAGGCAGCTTCCGCCTGAGTGGTCCTCACAGCCGCGGCAATCATGGGACCCGTTTTATGGACCTGGCATGCGCCGCCCCTAGATATGGTTAAATTGGAGCCTGTGCATCAGCCTAAAAAGCATGTGAAGCTGTGAATCAGCCTAGAAAAGATATATTCCGAAAAGAGATTTTCTCTCACACACTTAAAAGCATGTAAAAATAAAGCTATTTTTATTGAAATGCTATGCAGTGTGCCTATTGGCAATGAGATGTGAAGAGCAAAAGAAATGCAAATGTTTCCTGAAAAGTGTTAGGTTATGGGTCCAACACGCTTCCATTGTGCTCCAGCTAATCGTTATCCAAATAACAAATTATATTCATGTTTTGATAATGACAGGCTTGTGTTCCTCGTGATGGCAACTCGTATGCAATTACAAATTTCCAACTGAAACAGGCCTGGAGACCACGAATATGCACACTTCGCACGCATGAGTATATAATATACGTACATGTAGAACGCCAAAACAGGCCCGCAACTTGCCGAAACATGCCAAAAAATCGATTTCTGTTGAAATTTGGGCCCAAAAATATTTTTTTCCGAGAATTTCAAATTGCGATTCCCATCAGGAGTGCTTAGGTGATATGTGAAAACCCTCATTTCCACGAATATGTGCACTCCACACACGCCGAGTGGCGTAGAACGCCAAAACAGGCCCGCGACAGGCCGAAACAGGCAAAAAAATCGATTTCTGTTGAAATTTGGGCCAAAAATATTTTTTTTCCAAAATTTCAAATTGCGATTCCCATCAGGAGTGCTTAGGTGATATGTGAAAACCCTCATTTCCACGAATATGTGCACTCCACACACGCCGAGTGGCGTAGAACGCCAAAACAGGCCCGCGACAGGCCGAAACAGGCAAAAAAATCGATTTCTGTTGAAATTTGGGCCAAAAAATATTTTTTTTCCAAAATTTCAAATTGCGATTCCCATCAGGAGTGCTTAGGTGATATGTGAAAACCCTCATTTCCACGAATATGTGCACTCCACACACGCCGAGTGGCGTAGAACGCCAAAACAGGCCCGCGACAGGCCGGAACAGGCAAAAAAATCGATTTCTGTTGAAATTTGGGCCAAAAAAATTTTTTTTTCCAAAATTTCAAATTGCGATTCCCATCAGGAGTGCTTAGGTGATATGTGAAAACCCTCATTTCCACGAATATGTGCACTCCACACACGCCGAGTGGCGTAGAACGCCAAAACAGGCCCGCGACAGGCCGAAACAGGCAAAAAACCGCGATTTTCGACCGATTTGAGCCAAAAAAATATTTTTTTTCAAAATTTCAAATTGCGGTGACCATCAGGATTAATTACGTGATATGTGAAACCCCTCAATTCCACGAATCGCTGCACTCCTCACCCGCATAATGGAGTAGGACGCCAAATCAAGCTAAAAACAACGGTTTTTCGGCGATTTCACCCTGAAAAAATATTTTTTTGGGAAAATGAAAAAAAGTTGTATTTTTTAAATTCCTGCGATTCCACAGCGATTACATAACATCATAGAAATATTCCATTATAGTTGTGACACATACTTAAGCCATTCTCACTCGTGCGACGGCTCGTACCCGTTGACCCGCCTCACCAAATCCGGCGTGGACTGGACCTGGGGCGAGAATGAAAAGGCAGCATTTAAACAGCTAAAAACTGCTTTGATCTCCTCCCCAGCCTTGGCCCTACCCGATCAAAAGGGCGCAGCAGACGGTTCCAGATCCTTCTTCGTACAGACAGATGCCAGTGACGTAGCACTAGGGGGTGTACTCATGCAGGATCAGGGACGAGGCTTGCAGCCCCTGGCCTTTGAAAGCCGGCAGTTCTCCAGCGCAGAGCAGAACTATCACGCTGGGGAACGGGAGCTTTGTGCCATCCATCATTGTACCACGGTCACCTGGAGACATTATCTGATTTTTACATCATTTAAGCTCATGGGGGACCATAAACCCCTCCAGTGGCTCTTCGCCCCAGCTAGGGAGCTCAGCCGACGTCAAGCTCGCTGGTACGAGGACTTGGTAGAGGTAGGAGTCCATCAGATGGAGCACGTGTCAGGACGCTGCTTGGTAGTACCGGATGCGCAGTCCCGCGGCGACCAGACTATCAGGAAATGTCAGCCAGGGAAGGTTTGAAGGAAAAGGGGATAGTGGATCGAGCCACGGATGGACCCAGAGACTCTGAGCCGAAAGGCAAGGGGTCCGAAGAGGACGAGGATCCTACCTCTGTCCTCGGGATAGTGGATCGCGCCACAGATGGACCCAGGAACTCTGAGCCGAAAGGCAAGAGATCTGAAGAGGACGAGGATCCTACCTCTGTCTTAGGCGCCACCTTCGAGTATAGTGACTCCGAGGACGAATCCTTCCCTCCCACCAGCCAGTCCGGCACCGGTCATTGGTGAGCTCACCCATCTGAACGGGCTCACGTGGGTAGAGACGCCGGCCCTCTGGCTGGACGCAGCTGACACCCTAGCAGTAGGCGAGAAGTCCTTAAGGGATGCCGAATCGCTAGCAGTCATGACCAGAGCAGACCGAGCTAGGGAACATGCCGCAGCAGAAGTCCAGAGTCATCCGGAGGCAGCGAGAGAAGCACCGGAAACCGACGAGTCCCCCCATCCTGAGACCCAGAGTCATCCGAAGGCAGCCAGAGAGGTACCTGAGCCCGTTAAGCCCCCAGAAGGTAGCTCCCACTACGACCAGCAGATCGTGGATCGCCAGGACTGGAAGCTGATCAGGGAGCGCTTTGAGGAGATAGCGGCCCAGTACGGGATGTTTGACGTTGACGCGTGTTGCGACTCCATGGGCGTTAACCGGCAGGTTGACACCTATTGGACCGACTGCTTGAAGGAAAAGTGGCGCGGGAAACACGTTTGGTGTAACCCCCCTTACACGAAGGATTCGGACTTGATAGAAAGAATTCTTCGGCATTTCCTTGCTGAGTGGCGCGCCGATCCGGAAAACACCTCGGCAATGTTCCTTCTACCAGACTATGACGCTCCCTGGAGGCGGTTGATTCATCCCAAATATGGGCTTCATCCGGTCAAAGTCTTTGATATGAAGGACGATAAAGGTCGTCCCAACCACCTCTTCGAGTCTCCCGATGGAGGTCGGCCCCCGCTGCGCTGGCCGGTCCTTCTGGTTTGGGCCCCAACAGCCAGTAGGGCAAAGCCCCGAGCGCCACCTGCGCGAACGGACAGTGAGACGGAACCCGACGAGCCTTTAGTCACTACAGGGGTTGCAGCAAGGGTCAGAGCAGCGTCGGGACCACTGAAGGCTGACGAGTTCGTCCGCGCCTTGCAAGCGGAATACGAACGCAGCCCGTACCTCAGTTCGTTGAGAGAAGAACTGATCGCAGCCCCACATCAGAGAACAAACACGTTTCGCATGGTAGACGATATGATTTGGCGAGTGGCAGAAGGGCGGTATCAGCTGGTGCTAGCTCAGGATTCCCCCCTCAGAGAGTTGGTGATGCGCGAGGCACACGCGTCCCCGGCAGCAGGGCACACAGGAAGGGATAAGACACTGGACAGGGTAGGGAAAATATTTAATTTAGATTATTTCTTTGTGATTTTAGATTAACTCATTTTCATGTTGATTTTAGATTAAGTTTTCTTGATGTCATCCGGCTATGACCGGTGGTCCTTTTCACGACTCGTGTTCAAATAATGTGCACACAGGTCAAACGCTCTCGTTCCCGCTTGCCATCATGAGGAAGCCTCCAAAAAGCTTTAACCCCTAAGCCGGTGTTTGGGTCATTTCTGACCCAAGCGCTTTTCAGGACGCAAACATACTTTGTGGCGCCATTTGACACTCAAATTGATATTTGAAAACAGTTCTGAAAAGCTCCGATTCATGCGCATCCATTCGTGTGCTTCATACTTCCGGATTTAAAGCATTACTTAAAGAAATTAAGGTCGAATAATGTATCAATAACTGACACGTGTTGATATAACATATAATGGCCCTTTACCCTATCAATTACCCCAATTAGGGTTTGCTACATGTATGATACATCGTCAAGTGCTTGTGCCGTTGTGGGGGGTTAATATTAGGGTTTGGCTTAGGTTGCAAATTGGAACTTTGTCGAACTGGGGTTTTAATGTTATTGTACGAAGTAATATCACGGAACTTGAGCTTTACCAGATAAGGTCGTGCTAGTGCATTGCGCCTTGAAGAGGTGTTTTCGAAAGTGTCTTTAAAAGTTAAATCGGACTATCAACGAACCATATATTCGCAAAAGGGTGGAATGTCCCAAAGTGCTGGGGGAAAACACCGGCTTAGGGGTTAAGAAGATTTGTCTCGCTTGTGATAATGGTGGGCGCCGTTGTAATAGACACTCACGGCGTGTTCTGCTTGAAAAAAAGGCCTCTGTACTTCTTCTATATCCTAAACCCTTTGACTTGCCTTTTACCGCTGCACGCGACCGGCAAGCATCTTTGAAACTTCCGAGTTTCAAAGATGCGTTTTGTATTTTGGGTGCACCCTAATTTTACAAAACGGCCGAGCGCTTCCCGTTTGTGCGGGATATTCACATTTATTCCATGGAATATTTCATATGGATTAACACACATAAGCACGAAGGCATCGGCCACGCATCTTTGAAACTAACGAGTTTCAAAGATGCGTTTTTGTCATTTGGGTGCGCATACCCAAATAACAAATCAGCCGAGCACTTCCCGTTCGCGTGGGGTATCCAACGCTTGAATGTTGAATATTCATTGTAATATGAGTTAGCAAACGAGGTTGCAAAGGCATCGGGACAGAATCTACGAAACTGTCCTATGCCTTTGCCTTTGGGTTTGAGTTCGAACGTACCCAAACCCAAAGATGCCAAACAGCCGAGGGCTTCCCGTGCGTCCTAACGCACGAAACTTGGCACGAATACTACCATGGTACATATATTTAAGTTACCAGAAGCTCAAGGCTTCAAGTTACTTGTTCGCGAAACGCGCAATCTATTTCTAAGGCAGATGTTTTGGGTTTGGGTTCGAACGTGACACCCAAACCCAAAGATGCCAAACAGCCGAGGGCTTCCCGTGCGTCCTAACGCACGAAACTTGGCACGCATACTACCATGGTACACATATTTAAGTTACCAGAAGCTCAAGGCTTCAAGTTACTTGTGCGCGAAACGCGCAATTAATTTCTAAGGCAGATGTTTTGGGTTTGGGTTCGAACGTGACACCCAAACCCAAAGATGCCAAACAGCCGAGGGCTTCCCGTGCGTCCTAGAGCACGAAACTTGGCACGCATACTGCCAAGATACATATCTTTGAGTAACTTGAAGCTCAATGCTTCAAGTTACTTGTGCGCGAAACGCGCAATTTATTTCTAGGGCAGATGTTTTGGGTTTGGGTTCGAACGTGACACCCAAACCCAAAGATGCCAAACAGCCGAGGGCTTCCCGTGCGTCCTAGAGCACGAAACTTGGCACACATACTGCCAAGATACATATCTTTGAGTAACTTGAAGCTCAAGGCTTCAAGTTACTTACTTTCTTTCAAGCAGAACACGCCGTGAGTGTCTATTGTGGCAAAGATGGCAAATAATAAAAGTCATATATCCCTGTTATTCACGGCCGTGACTTTTAGATTCACGGCCGTGAATCTTTCCGAATGGAACCAAAAACCGTTCGATTAAAATCGAACGGTTTTTGGTTCCATTCGGACATATGGACATCACGGCAAGACAACTCTTCAGTGAAATATTTCGCATGGCATGGCGATAGCTCAACAGGTACAGTACAGCGTCATGGATGCATGCACCGGTAATAGCCGGATGACATCAAGAAAACTTAATCTAAAATCAACATGAAAATGGGTTAATCTAAAATCACAAAGAAATAATCTAAATTAAATAGCCTACCGACAGGGTATCCCGTCGTTTTTGGTGGCCACGCATGAGCAAGGATGTCACCGACTGGTGCAAATCCTGCGTCGTGTGCCAGCAGACCCGGCCGCGCAACGGGTATCTAGACGGTCAGCTTAACCCCCTGCAAGTCCCAGTAAGACTGTGGCAAGTGGTTAGTATCGACTTCGTTACTGGGCTGCTTCGCACAGAGCGAGGGTACGACGCGTTTGCTACCTTCACGGACAAGCTGTCCAAGATGGTGCACGTAGTCCCCATGCTTTACGCTGACAGCTCGGCTGCTCAGATCGCGCGCATGTATTTCGACCAAGTGTGGCGTTTGCACGGCGCTCCCATGAAGATCGTCTGTGATCGGGACTCCCGCTTCAGAGATGAAATGCATCTCGAGCTACACCGGTTGATGGGAGTCCAGATTGCCTCTACCACGCCGTACCACCCACAAGGTGATGGGCAGGCAGAGCACACAAACCACACGGTCGAACGTATGTTACGCGCGTATGTCGACGCCAACCAGCACGATTGGGACTTGTGGTGTACCCCGGTCGAGTACGCCATCAATGACTCTCGTTCCGCCGTCACGGGCTTCACCCCTTTTGAACTGACGTACGGTCACGCTCCGGCCTCTCAGCTAGACTTCTTCGTGGAGGCAGCACTTGCATCATGGAGAGGCCGAGCTAAGGGCGGGGGAGGGGCGCAGCAGTAAAAAAGGGTACAGCCCACGAGACAGCCCGCCAATTTGTTCGCCAGTTGCAGCTCGCTAGGGAGAAACTGCTCTTGGCTCAGCAGCAGCAGATCGCCCAGTACGACGCGCGTCACAAGGCCAGGAGTTACGCGGTAGGTGATGAGATTTGGGTAGACGCCACGTACCTCACCCAGCCGGGCGACCGCGGGTTGCACAAGAAACTGCTTAAGACGCGCCTCGGACCCCTTCGGGTGCTGGAAGTCTTTCACAGCGATAGGCAGATGGCCCTCCCCGCGAGCGATAGAGGCGCACCGTCGGCCTATAGGTTGCAGACGCCTAAGCAGTGGAAAGTGCACGATGTGTTCACCGTGGACCGGCTTTCGCCGGTGGAGTCGAGTAGCCGCTTTGTCGAGAGAGCTAAGGAGATCCCCCCTCCTCCGTTGGACGTCAGTGGGCGCAAGGAAACCCACGTCGAGAGGGTGGAGCGTTCGCGTACGCGCCAGCGTCAGGGCATGAGGTGGACGGAGTACCTGGTCAAGTGGACAGGGATGCCCCGCAGTGAGAACGAGTGGAAGACCCGAGAGGATCTGGAGTGGGACGGAGCCGGTAGGCCCGGCGTTCCCAACCGGGCGTTGTTGGAGTTTGAGAGGATCGAGGCTAAGAGAATGGAGCGAGAGAAGCTTAGGGTCGCTCCGTAAGAGGCGCGACGAATCCGCAGGAGCAATGTGGACCACACTTTCAGAGGAGCTCAAGGTAGACGGCGCAATGCCATGGGTGCCAGAGGAGATATTTGATTAGGAAGTAGGGACTTTCGCGAGAGTATCTGTTTAGGACACCCTGCCGCCAGTCAACGGAGCCGCAGCACTTGAGGAGGAGCCAGTCGGCCGGTCTAAAATTCTCGTATTGTTCAGTGGGACCGGGTCAGTCGAGAGGCAGTTTACTAAGCAGTTTCCCAACAGCGAAGTAGTTGCCGTAGACATTCAGCCCAAGTGGGCCCCCACACATTGCGAGGATATCATGCGATGGGACTACCGACAGTTCAGACCAGGACACTTCGACGTAGTCTGGGCTAGCCCACCTTGTACAGAGTACAGCCAGGCGAAGACAGTAGGCATCCGAGATTTGCGCGCCGCGGACAGGCGAGTTCGTAGGACACTGGAGATCATCCGGTACTTGAGGCCCGAAGCATACTTCATTGAGAACCCGAAGGGAAGAGTGTCACGGGCACACAAATGCATATACGAAGTTTCAGGGTAATCGGATACGAATCGATATATATCACAACCGGTGATTATGCAATACAGCCCGTGTTACGAAAACATTTTTATTCTGTAACAAAGCTCCCGAGGGAATCGTGTTTCATCACTATAAAGCACAGACTGTTCGGCTAGTTTCTCTCGTCACAGGAATCCCTGTTTTTCCCCAACCTGCGCCGCCATAAATGTCATCTCTATCGTCATCTGTCACGGTATTGTACCAACACCGTTGATTCTGTCATAATCGTTCCTAATAATATTTCTATCGTTCACGATTCTGCCAGAGAGATAACATTTACTGATTTTGCATTCTTCATCCACGATCTCAGATTCCCTATCAATATTTCTCCCAATATGCCGGTAATCTGAATCGGATCCCCCTTCCGTGGGGGTAATTGGCAGTCTATCGTGCCCCCTGGCACAACTCTCCCCCCCTTAGGGGTGGCTTTCTCCTGATGTCACCCCAGCATCTTCATCACCTGTATTCCTGAGAAATAGCCGCTGAAATAAGGTTCTCAGTAACTTAGCAGGTATAGGATATACTGCGCGAGAATTCTGCATCCCCTGCTGATCTGGATGAGGCCCTAGTTGAGCAGTAAGGGGGTGCACTCCAGTTGCCCATTTGCATGGACACGGAGTCTGCGAGGTACATTCCCGCAATGGTACGCTGGGCGGCGCATTAGTCCAGATAAAAGTAGGTTTCTTATACTTTTCCCCGTACATACAATATGAGCAAAACAAGGGGATAGGTAATTGATCCACTACAGGTCTGAATCGCAAAGCATTGGGATATCGCCCTTTTGGATTTTCCAGAAACCAATAGCGCGGTCTGAGATATTCGATGATGTCAAGGGTGCGTTTTACACAAGCATCTGCAGATATTAAATCTGGTGGTCCTCCAGTAGTTCGCGCTTGACTATATTGGGTACATGGTGGACTCGCCCATATTACATCAAAATATCCAGGAGGGTAATAGCTCCAATATTCCCAATCTTCAATTCTGGTGACATGCGTAGATCGCCAGAACTTATCATAATCCAAAGATACTGTCTGTGCCTGAGGGAAGCATTCTGAGAAGGATCTTTGAACTGAGCCAGTGCCACTGAAGAGTACCAGTATTCTGATAGGTTTTACTGGATCTGGCGATAAGTCAGTCACATACGCCACTTCTCCAGAATCGGTAAAGTGTTGTTCTTCCCATGGAAGACACGCACTCGCAGAACTGTTAGACATACCCCAGAACTGCGCTGATAATTGCTGCACTAATGTCCCACTGTCCGCTGTCATTATTGACGCAGCATTCTGATGTCGTCGATGTTCCCTTCTTTGCGCAGCTGAATCTCTTACCTGCTGTTCCATTGCTAGTCGTCTCTCTTCAAAATCCCGCAACTGTTGTAATGGAGCACCGCGCTCTAACTTATCACGCGTTCTCCACTGATCATGGGCTTTAGAGAACCCGGTCCATCGCACCTTCCATTCCTCTATTTCTTTGCCCCTGCTCACGCGTACGCGTCGGCTCAGGATTTTCTCTACATGAGCCTCCTTCTGTCCGTCCACCATCACTGCTTCAGGTGTCACTGTCTGCTGTCGCAGAGCGAAAGTGTCCTCTCCACCTGTGTAAGGTTTCAATCTGTGCTGCGCGAACACGTCATGTACTCTCCAATGTGGGGGCAGCTTCAGTCTATACGCCACTGGTGCCCCTCTGTCTGCCTCAGGCATCTCCGCCTGCAGATCGCTGTAAAAGCGTTCCGTAACTGCAACTGGACCATGCCACCGCTTGCTCAGCTTGCGGCACAAGGCTCTGTCCATCAACTTCTCCGTGAGATGTTTAGCCTCAATCCAGCCCAAGTCACCTACCGCATACTCCCGCTGCGTGTGTCGCTGATCAAAAGCGTCTCGCTGCCTGCGTTGTGCTAGCTCAAGTTTGCTGCGTGCGTCCCGCAACTGCGACGAAAATCTCGATGCCCATTCATGTGCAGTCCCCACCCCTCCTTTTCGTCGCCCGCTGTGCAACTGAGCGGCCTCCAAGAAGATGTCAAGCTGCGACATGGGCGACACACCACAACATAATTCAAATGGAGTGAAGCCTGTAACATCATTACGCAAATCGTTGATTGCGAACTCTACGTTTGTAGCGTATAAGTCCCAGGACTCCGGATTGTCCTCCACAAACGATCTCAACATGTCCTCCACCACCCTGTTAGTGTGCTCCGCTTGACCATCAGAGCGAGGGTTGTAGGGCGTAGTCATCGCCACCTTCACACCCATCAATCTCATCAACTCCTTCCAGAAGGTATCCTGGAAGCGTGGATCACGGTCACTGACTATTTTCATCGGAGCTCCATGTTGTCTCCACACCGTGTCAAAGTAGATACGTGCCACTGTAGCAGCAGAGCTGTCCCCAAAATTCATAGGAACCACATGTACCATTTTAGACAGTTTGCATGTAAATGCTACAAATGCGTCATTGCCTTGCTCAGTTAAAGGTAGGCCTGTGACGAAATCCACTCCCACATCCTGCCATACCCGAGTTGGAATAGAATGCGGGTTCAGCAATCCATCTGGAAAGGATGATCTGGGTTTCACCGCCTGACAAACTGAACAGGAGGCAACCCATTCTCCCACATCTTGGTGTGCATTTCTCCACCAGAACCTTCGCAGAACACGCTCCAGCGTTTTATCTCGGCCAGTATGGCCAGCTGTCGCTGACTCATGCGCTTCGCGCATGACAATCTCTCTCAGCGGAGAGTCCTCTCCCAGCACCAACTGAAATCTTCCCGATGCAGTTCTCCACAGTACTTCACCCACCAGACAGAATTCTTTGGTGCGACTGTGAGGAGCATATTTTACCTTAGTGCGTAGCTCATTGAGAGGTCCATCTCTAGCATATTCGGACTTCAAGGCCTCCAAGAAAGCAGCATCAGACGCTCCTTCCTGAGAGTCACGCAATTTGGCTGCTTTGCCTGCGTGTATTATAGGTACTCGTCCTCTTGGTTGACGTATTCTTTGGACTCGCTGCTTCGATGGAGGCGCATACACCACCAGCATAGGCTGCTGTAAATCCAGTAATTTCCCATTGGAACCCTCCATCAATTGTACTGGTTCACCTTGCGCATCATGCGTGGGAATCACCTCCTCAATACGCATCCCTGCTCGCCTGAACAGGGACCTCCACTGCGGCATTCTGGACTGAATATCAGGCAGTAGGAACACAGCAGAAGTGTTCTCGGGGTCACATCGCCACTCCTGCACGTAATGACGCAGCAAGGCCTCCACTGTCAAGTGTTTATCTGAGAACGAGGGTTCACACCACACATGTAACCCTCTCCACTTCTCCTGTAAGCAGTTGTGCCAGAACCGCTTGACACGCCGATTGTTGCCATGCTCATCGCAGCAGGCGTCGACGTCGAAGTTGCCATATTTAGCCTGGATACGGTCAAATACCTCCTGCCGCACACGCATACCATGCCAGCCAACTGCCTGGAACCGTACAGACTTCCTTGGCTGTCTCTGTGATGGCAGTGGAGCTTCTGCAGTCTGTTCCTGCACTTCTGAGCACCGGTCTTCCTTCTCATCCCCTTTCAGGGCGGAAGGCACAGAACGCCTGTCCTGCGGGCTACCCTGCTTGGGCACTTTGGTGTTCACTTCGCCTCGTTCCGAGGCGGCATCCCGCAAAGGAGTTTCTACCTCCTCCTTCACTCGCAACAATTGGGAGCGGGGACTCCTCCTCAATGTGCGTTCCAGTCCACTCGACTTCTGCTGAGTCGTCTGAGTGTCATCGGTGCGACTGCTCACCTTTGCAACCTTATCAGATACCCTTTTCACTTTAGAAGTGATGCGCTTGTCCAGCGTCTCGGGTCTCAGATACTTCCCCCGAGTTTTAAAGGCCAGGGTAGCCTCCATGGCTTTCTCTGCTATCTGTAAAGTGTCCACCGCGTGAAGATAAGCCTGCTGCTCTGCATGCCATGCAGGGTAGCTCTTCGAGGGCCCCTCCTCGAAGACATGGGAGGTGTCCATCGCAGCGAGCGAAGTCTTGGGTAAATCGGATTTGTCGTCCAATACCCCCGCCTCCTTCAACCCCTCTCGTGGCGACTTGACCACATAGTCAGGTCGGCGAGACAAGGCGTCGGGTACCAACAACAGAGCCCCCTTCACATATTCCATACGGGGAACACCCACCTCCACCAAGTCCATGTACCATCTCGCCTGTCGTCTAGATAGCTCACGCCCCGGCTCCATTAACCACTCTAATGGGCGGTGATCACCTTGAAGCTTGAACTCCGTAAAGATCAAATAATGTCTCCACGTCACTGTACAGCAATGACGTAGAGCTCCCAGTTCTCGCTCTCCAGTATGGTAAGTCTGTTCTGCCGCTGAAAATTGTCGGCTCTCATATGCAATCACCTTCAGGCCATTCCCACAGTCTTGCACAAGGACCCCGCCCAGCGCCACTCCGCTAGCGTCTGTCTGCACCAGAAAAGGAGCGGATCCATCAGCTGCCGCCTTCATATTTGGCAATGCCAGAATAGGCGCCTTAACCAGAGCAGCTTTCAACTCCTCAAAAGCCCACTGCTGCTCCGGTCCCCATGTCCAGGGTACATCGTTCTTGGTCAGCTTGGTCAAGGGCTGCGCTATCTCAGAGAAGCAGTGGATGAAACGCCTATAATATCCCGCCATGGCTGCTGCGTCTTAGCAACCACCGCGGGTATGGATAAGGATTGCGAGCTCTGCGTCGCCCCTGGCGTCTGACCTAGAGGTACTTCAGCAGAAGGGTCTCCACCAGCGTTTTCAGAGTGTAGCTGCTGCAACTTAGCAACCACTGCGTCGCTGATGGTCTGGGTAAGGTCCGCCACCCCCTGTGACCCAGCCACACTGTGATCACTGTCCGAGCCCGAACCTGCGCGTTCCGCCAGCCTACGCTTTCTCGCTTTGGCGTCCCTCCTTGCTCTGGATCTCTCCGACATTTCAGAATTCGATGACGACGGTGAATTCGAGTCATGTCGGTAAGGAAGATCGTGACGGTTCCAGCTGTAGGGTCCCGAAGCAGCCCTCGAACGTCGGCGTCTGAGTGGGGGATGTCCATCCTCACGCGGCAGTGCATACGATTCATTGCTGTCGTTGTCCGGGTACTGCGTCGCGTAGAACACCTCGGTGCGCCCTCGCTGTCCAACTTCCCCATCAGACTCCACATCGGGCGGTGACATCGGTACACCAGAACGGACCTCGCTGATCTCGGACGCCTCCGAAGCTGATACCATAAAGACGCCCGAGGTGGCGTTGCCCAGCTCCGACGCACGCACGGCTGACGCATCCTTCATGTCCTCCTCCGCTGCAGCTGATCCACCATCTGCTCCCGGCATCCCGTCAGCACGCACACTATCTGTAGCGTTTCCGCCATCAGTTGTACGCGTAGATAATGTGTGCGCACGCACCTCGCCCAGCCCCGGTATTCCGTCCACGCGCATACTATCTGTAGCGTTTCCGCCATCAGTTGTACGCGCAGATAAAGTGTGCGCACGCACCTCGCCCAGCCCCGGCATTCCGTCCACACGCATACTATCCGTAGCGTTTCCGCCATCAGCTGTACGCGCAGATAATGTGTGCGCATGCACCTCGCCCAGCCGCAACGACGGTGAGTGTTCCCACTCCACACGCATAGGCAGCGGGTTCCCATAAGGAGGTCGGCCCTGTGTGTACCAGCCTTCACCCTGATATGGTGTTGGGAATTGAACATTCCTGAAAGGGTAATGTCCAGTCCAGGTGTGTAATGGTAATGGCGCCGCTGCATCGGTGGGTGCAGCCGATGGTGTCATATACTGCACCTGCTGGTCCGCTGTCTACGGTGGTGGTATTGGCCCTCCTGGATATAAACTGCCGGGTGCAGCAGCTGGGAGGAAGTTAGCTGCTGCCAATGGTGATGCCCTATACATAGGGACTGCGAAGGCAGCAGGATCAGAGAACTGCGCACCATATTGCCCCGTTGTAGGCTGCCGAACATACCGTTCGGCAGTAGCAGCTCCCATGCCTGCGCCCGAAACTGCTGCTCCAGGATACCCGGACGATGGTGCAACGTGCCCTGCTTCAGAATGCGCCCAAAAGGGCGCAGCAGCAGCAGGATCAACAGCAGGTTGAGAATATGGTGCCACTGGCTGTGCTCCCGTCGGTGTGCCAAGGGAAGCTGCCGGCAGGTGGTGAGGATAATACTCGACGTCGCAGAATTTCCAGGATTGTGTCAAAGTACGCCTGGGTCGAGTTATGGCGTTGGAGTGGGCCTCAAGTAGATCCAGTATGAAGCGGTTTGCAAGGGTAGTCGATTTGTCATGCACATTTTCTCCCTCCTGCAATTTAGTCACACAGCATCTGATTGATTTTGGTCCAGAGGGGTTCCACACGTAAGGACGCACCGTTCCAATGACTTGGAATAGTGATATAGTGCAGTTTTCGGAAGGCATTCAATCTGTGCGTATTGAACTTACCATGATGAATTCCGGGTCCCTTGTTCGGTCGTTTTCACGTTGCTCGCGCGCATCACTTTCCTCCTCCTAGAATACGGCGGGCATCCACTCCCATCAACCCAGCAATCCTGAACTAATAAGATGCGATGTAAGAATCTGGCTTACAGTGATGGCTCTAAAGGTGTTCCAAAGGCTTGGACGATGCTTGGACTCTTCTTCGTGGGGGAATCCAAGGTTGTTCCAAAGGCTTGGACGGGGCTTGGATATTGTTAAACAATGGTTCCAACGGCTTGGACGGGATTTAGAACTCACCGAGTCGGACGATGCATACTCAATCGGGCTGAAGAAGTTTTCACGGATCTTCCGGAGCATCCGTTCGGCATGGTCATGAAGATATGTGTCATCCTCGTGTTCTTCCTCTTCGTCCGTCTCTGATGGTGGATCCGTCTCACCGTCATCATCCACACTTTCGGCACCGTCAAGAGAGTCGTTTTCTTCATGATCTCGGTCATTGGAGAGGCGTGCGACGGGCGGATGTAGGATCAAATGCCGCCTAATCTGTTTTTTGGAGTAGCAAAATCGGAGTCTGCACTGATCGCATGGGCATGGAGTGCCTACCGCGTTCTCGTTTCGAGCTAGTCCACGCCTTTGCCTAGCCATTATTCCTGCGAATCCATGTAAGAGGTGTGAGTTGTCTGACCGGACTTGTAAGGTTTTCAGATGCATTCCGGGCGCCCGGACCCATGGTCTGGCGCGTGGGAACGTGGTTCCGGGCGGTCGGAATTAAATACCTTCAACATTCGGCAAAAGTCCGGTTTGTCACCTTTACATCAGGGTTTCTACGTTTTTAGGCACAATCCGGGCGCCCGGACAGGCCAGGGATTACGGTGTCCATCGGTTTGGAAAAGCCATCTTAAAAATCGACTAGGTCCACTTCTGGGGATTAATCCAGAGGCTTGGAAGTCCATTGGAATGGGACATTTGCTCCCACTTGAAAAATTCCATGCCTATGGAATTCCAAAGTGAAGCATTGGAATCGCACAAAGTTATTTAGAACGTTTTGAGGATTGCAAAAATCACCTAAGGACCAATATTCCAACGGGTTGGCCCACTCAAACCAATGGCATGGAACTTTTTTGGTAAAAATCGACTAGGTCCACTTCTGGGGGTTTATCCAAGCCCTTGGAAGTCCATTGGAATGGGACATTTGCTCCCACTTGAGAAATTCCATGCCCCTGGAATTCCAAAGTGAAGCCTCTTATTTCAAAGCTTAACACTTGGCTGTTTTTTGTGTAAAAAGCCCAAAAAACAAAATTTCGGAAAATTTTCTGTTTTTTTGAAAAGTGGACATATGTTTGGCCCCGATGTTTTTGATATGCAGCGACGTGAAAAATGCAGGAAAATTGTTTTCTACCGTCAATTATGCACATCTTACGGGAAATTTCTAAAATTAAAGCTGCGACGAATTCTGTAGAAGGATTTGCTCCAAAAAAGGAACAGTCCCGTGAACGTCAGCGTTTTTTGCTATCGACCCGATCCCAGGGTGTGGAATTAACGAAGACCGTCAGATTTTTCTGGTAGTCAAAATGAAACATCCAAGGGTTCCTATAGTGCACATGCACAAGTAATCGGCTGGTAAATTAACGAAGACCGTTCGATTTTTCCAGAAATCAAAATTCAAAATGGCTAAAGGTGGTACAGTGAACAGGAGGGATGTGCGCACATCCCAGCTGTTCACCGTAAACCTTTAATGGGATTCGAACCCATGACCGCGAGCTCTGAAGAGCGACGGCTTACCATCTAGACTATCGATAAGTCAAGATGGAATACACGGCAGCGATTGCAATATCATACCCGTCGACGGAGGACAGAGGTGACAGCAGTCGCAGGTCCGCTCGAAATTCAAAATTTCGAAAAAGATCGCGATAACGCGATCCAGTCGCTCGGACCAATGCACCAAGCCGCCGGACCTGCCTTGGAACAGATTTGCGGCCGTTGCGGCCGTTGTGCGTTAAAAGAGAGTCAAACTCTTTGCAGCACACCACCGTATTCAAGCCGTACCGCAGAAAACCCACACCGTAGAAAAATGACACGACTACTAAGGAGAAGCGATAGGAAGACCCCACCGCCAAAACAAACTGTAAAGAAAAAGCTGCTGGACAGGTCGCCGCGGCAATCTGCTTTGACCGATACGAAAGACTCCACCACCCGCGCTCTAATGGCAAGAATCGCGGAGATGGAGCAACGTCTCTCCTCTCATCCGCAGTCTTCAAATCCCCCCGCCGCAGTAGTAATGCAGACAGCTGGCGGGGTTGCTGGCCCCACGCAAGACGACATCAACGACATGCGTTCGCATGGCCGGGACATTATCGAGAAGAGAATGGAGAAAGGCGACATAGCGGTGGGAGCCACCTCCTCGCGATTAAAAAGCTCCTTAGTCCGCGATGTTATCGAGGAGATTCACGCGGTCACGCCGTCTGTCCCGAAACGCCAAGTGAGCATGTACCTGACCAGCCGCTTAGCGTATTTGAAAAATACCAAGGCCACAGAAGGACGCTGGAAACAGAAGTTCACCAAACAATTTCCGGACGGGTACTTCGCGCGCTACGAAGGCCCCGCAAGGGGCTTCCGATTATTTGGAAGAGCCGAGTCCTTGATCACCGCTGCTGAGACCCAGGCGATCCTCAACTTCCAGGAGGCTGGGCGTCCGAAGTCGGGGCCGCTCTATGATGCCGTAGAATCTATCAATGGATGGACAAAGGAGTCCATCCCAGACGATGGACAAGGCGAAGAAGAAGAGAAGAAAGGCAAGGTGGAGGAGCCCCCTCCGCAAAAGCAAAAGGTGTGTACTGCCGCTGGAACCGTGGTTCCAAACAACTGGAACTGTGAGTCCACGGGTTTCTTTAAGTAACTTTATTTCACGCACGAGCACGGGCCTATTCCCAGCGTTTGGAACTATTTTGGAACCCCTTTGGAACTCCTTTGGAACCGTTTTTTAAATATCGTCCAAGCCTTTGGAACCACCGTTCCACCCGTGACTGACATATTGTTGTGTCTTTCGTTTCGAATATACAGGAACCGTTGACCGAGAGCGAAGAAGATGGTAAGCTCACCAGCGGTCGCTTCGTCGAAATATTCCACGGTGCCCAGAAGGGGCACAAGTCGCGGCCGCCAGCGGACACGGATTCCTTCACGAACATCTCAAAGTTTTGCATCGCGCGCGGTTTGTTAGACGTGGTGGGGGAGGGCCCAACGGGCGTGGCAAGTCTTAAGGGACTTGTCGTGCCCAAGGACTGCGTGGAGGTAACCCTCTACGCAATAAAGGACGAAGAAGACTACATCTTCCGCAAGCTCTCCCACCATGGGGAGGGCATCAAACTTTTAAAAAAGAAAATCGGCAAGGAGGCAAAGATCAAGGGCGAGGACCTCGCCCACGACGAGTCCTCTATTGTCCCCGCCATAAAAGACAAGCCCACTGTCTGGTTAATCCCTACCCATTGTTTTACTATTTTCTTTTTACTTACGCGTATGCGTTGTTTTACACAAAACACACCGTCCCAGGTTTGGACGGGCCGTTCCAAGCCCTTGGACTGACCGTTCCCGCCGTCTGTACTCCGCAGGATCCCCACAAAATATGTAAGAAACAGCACGGTGCAAACCGATAAGAACGTCGACTTCGGCAAGAAAAGGAAAGCTGCTGCTCCTGAAGGAAGCAGCAAGCAGCAAAAGAAAGAGGAGGAAGAGAAAAGGGGCGAGGAGGTCGTCGACGAAAAGGAGGGTGATGAGAACGATGATGACGAGGATGAGGATGATGAAAAAGGGGATGAGGATGATGAGGATGATGAGGATGATGCGGCAGCATGACTGCTATTTTTGTCAGAATATAGAGCTTGTTAGAGCCCAGACCAAGCAATAGAGAACCTTTACGATTCTTTGTGTAAATATTTCAAACAGCAATACATATCAATAGCACCTTTGTACTGCATATGCATAATAGCAAGCTCGTGGACCAATGGTTCCAAGCCCTTGATACCTGTTTGTATGTATATAGAACAAAAACAGATTGGAACCATAGTTCCAAGCGGATGGACCTATACCGGTCCTTACGGTTGGAACCGTAGTTCCGGGTGTCTGGAACATTTTTTGTAAATAACAACTATAAAAGGTCCCATTGAGTTCCAAGCCGACGTCCAAACGGTTCCTAATGCAGTCCAAACGGTTGGAACCCGTTTGGAATGTCGTCATTATATGGTCCAAGCCGCGTCCAGGCCGCCGGAACCCCTTTGGAATCATTAATCATAATATGTCCTACCGGGTTCCAAGCCGATGGTCCAAACGGGTCCTAACGCGTTCCAAGTTATGGCCAAGCCGCTGGAACCCGTTTGGAATGTCGTTATTATTTGGTCCAAGCCGCGTCCAGGCCGCCGGAACCCCATTGGAATCATCAATCATAACAGGTCCTACGGGGTTCCAAGCCGACGGTCCAGACGGGTCCTAATGCGTTCCAAGCTGTTGCCGAGCCGCTGGAACCCGTTTGGAATGTCGTTATTATTTGGTCCAAGCCGCGTCCAGGCCGCCGGAACCCCATTGGAATCATCAATCATAACAGGTCCTACGGGGTTCCAAGCCGACGGTCCAAACGGGTCCTAATGCGTTCCAAGCTGTTGCCGAGCCGCTGGAACCCGTTTGGAATGTCGTTATTATTTGGTCCAAGCCGCGTCCAGGCCGCCGGAACCCCATTGGAATCATCAATCATAACAGGTCCTACGGGGTTCCAAGCCGACGGTCCAGACGGGTCCTACGGTATTCCAAACCGACGGTCCAACGGCTTGGAAACCGATTGGAACTTTATGCAAATTCCAAGGGGGTTCCAAGGGCTTGGATAGCAAATGTCCCGGTCCAAGCCCTTGGACCGCGGCTTGGACGGGGCTTGGACCGGGACATTTGCTGTCCAAGCCCTTGGAATTCCAGTGTTAACGCCAACGCCTCTCAAACACATACCTGTCCTACCGGGTCCTATGGGGTTCCAAGCCGACGGTCCAAGCCCTTGGAATAATCCTTATTTTGTAGGGACGGTAGGCACGAGAAGGTCGCGCAGGGAGGGCGCGCGATGAGATCCGGAGGTGTGTTTGCGAAGGGCATGGGAGCGCGAGAGAACTTGTATGGGATTCCTTCAGCACTGTTAAAACAGCTTTTCCACAACCTGACCTTACATGAAGAGGTGCATGAGTTCCTGTCTGAACTGCTTGTCAGGGAAGACCCAAGCGAGATGAGCGGTTTAGTCCAGTCAGCTGTTGTTGAGAGCGACCTGCCCGAGTTTGAACCGGAACCGATAGCGTTAGCGGGAGTACGAGCCGAAGTGACAATAATACCCGAGGGCGGATGAGAATCTGGCGCAAGTGGTCTTAGCGATTGAGAGCGTTGGAGAGTTTCGAGAAGAGCGGTGGCTCCAGCCTTGACGAGACCAGGCGGCAGGTGAGAACCTGGGTAATCCATCCAACATAGCAGTGGCTCTAGCCTTGGCACAGCCAGGCAACAGGTGGAAATCTGTATAATCCATTTGACCCCAGCCTCGGTATGACCAGGCGGCAGGTGAGAACCTGGATAATCTATCCAACCGAGCAATGGCTCTAGCCTCGGTATGACTAGGCGGCAGGTGAGAACCTGGATAATCTATCCAACCGAGCAGTGGCTCTAGCCTCGGTACAACCAGGCAACAGGTGGAAATCTGTATAATCCATTTCATGAGAGCATTGGCTCTGGGCCTGGCACGACCGGGCAGCAGTTGGAGATCTGGGTAAAAGCTCTACGCATTCCGAGGAGGCGGTGAGGGTTTAAAACCTTTCCTCCGGGCCGGCATCCCGAGAACTGTCGGGTAATTGGCAAACCTATTGTCATCACCTGTAAGTGTACCGTGTTGGAAGGTTTGAAACCTTGAGCGTGGTAATGGATGTGAGATCTCGAGCCTTGGGGGAGCCTGGTAGTGCAGATGGCAGACCGGTGAGAGGCCGACCCTTGTGCTTAAGAGGTTGATTTCCTTATTGCGGTGTGTCTTGGGAAGTGTAATGTCATCCCAGACAACAGGCGGCTGAGACCTGTATAATCATCCTGAGCAACAGTAGAAGATCTGTATAAAAACTTTACTGGTCCGACGTGGTCAGCGTGGACGTGACCTTCCCTAAGGGGGGGGGAGTTGTGCTAGGAAGCAAGCACAAGAGCAAGAAAAATGGCTAAGTACAAAACGCAAGAGTACTCAGTACGGAGTACAGTAGGACCGATCAGAATGATGTTGATGTGAGGTGCCTAGCCTGTTGTACGGAGTACTCAGTACAGTTGAGTTATGGAAAGAGTTCATGAATGTATAAGAACTCTAAGTGTAACCAGTTTCGGAGATGAGAACTGAACTGAAAAGTGTAGCATAAAAAGTAAGAAACTGTAACCGCTGTATATTGTGTAATGAAAGCATACACTGAAAGCATACTAGAAGGAGTAACGAAATCGTATTCCGAATAGTGGACCAACCGTAGTATCGAAACCATACCTCGTGCGGTCGTTTAATAGTAGAAATAAGATTAGTCCGAAACCGTAAAGAAGAGGATAAGCAAGGGTGTAGACTCCCACAGACGGCATATTATCCTTTCAAAACCGATTTAAAAAAAGGGAAGCATGTTTGGTGTTATGGCATGAATTCTTTTAGAGAGAAATTGTGTAAATGGACTAATCTTAAAGACTGTGACATTGGTGTGTATCACGGAGACGTTGACGACAAAGTTAAGGACACCCTTTCCTATGTTAATGATAGTTGGACCTCGAAGCGGGTTGTAATTTCAAATATGAGCATTAGCGTTGGGGTAAATTTTGACTCAATCCACTTTGACAAGCAATACGCATTCTATAATCCTTCGATGGTAACTATACGTGAGTTTTTTCAAAATCTTTATCGAATAAGAAGCACCTCTACTAGTGAAGTTCATATATATTCGATGCCGTACATAAAACAAGTAAACGGATTTCAAATACCTTCTAGTGAACTCGTTAAAGATTGTCCTATGTATCAAGAGTCAATTGACATATACCGAATAGAACATTTTGCAGAGGATGTGGGTACCTTTAAGCATTTTGCAAAATTGTCCAATTTTGTATATAACAAGTCGAGCAATTCCACAATTAACTCGGAGACTTTAGAGATTATCAAACGCCGAGAAACGTATGCATTTTATGAGTATGATAACATTCTTGAGGTACGTGACGACAATGAAATTGAAGACATATACAAAATGCGAATTTACACTAACGTAGCTAGTATGCACGACAAACTGATTACAGCAAAATACATGTTTATGAACAAATTTTCAACAAAAACTCCTAGTGATATTATCAAAACTTTGTGGAACAAGAAGCTTGCTCGGTGTATTGATGTGTGGGTTGACTTGTTTGAAAAAAAATCATGTTCCATCAAAATTGTTTGAAGACAACAATTGCCTAGATACACTTGAGTTGCCACCCAATCCCATATGGGATATCGATATCGATGTATTAACAAAGGAATTTCAAACAACGATGCAAAGCTCAAAATTAAATTCGGTTGTAATCGCCAAAGTTTTGAATGTGTATTTTGGTGTGGATTGTTACAACATAAAGATTGACAAGGAAACCAAAAAACCTACATCACTGCAGGCAATGTTACTTTACCTCTCTAACCGTTCACCCAAGGTATAACACCTTTTATAAATTCTACCTTCAGAATAAGGGTTGGTCATTTGCGTGCTGTCAGTGAATTCACACATATACTCACTTTATCCCATAATCTGATTAACAACCTTCTGCAGCACAGGTCTACTCATATTTCACATTGCATCCCACCACATATCATATGTAAAACTACAATATTTGCTTCATAACTTTGCTATTTGATACATGATTACTTAACTGATTACTGCACTATGTTTTCTGCAACTAATTTACTATGCACCCTCATCCCATCCCTCTAATTTTCTACATTCTAAGCTTTGGAGATCACAGCCTCCTTAGGTGTCGCAACTGACTCCTTCTTATTTGAAGACTCCTCAGAGGGCATCAGCATAGTCTCAAGCACGCCCTCCCACTTCTTGGCTGGCTCCTTCCAAGAGAGATCTTGGCTGATGCATTCCTTAACCATTGCAGCGTATTTAGGTGTGGAGAATACCTCGCAGGCGCGTTTGCATGTTTCCACGAGCGCAGCAACATCTTCCTCCAAAAGATCATCGGGGTCCATGGCCCCAACTTGAAAGCCGGTGAGCCCCTCTACAACAGTGTCCACGAGTCCGCCAGTGGAAGCCACAACAGGCACAGTACCGTACTGCATGGCGTGCAGCTGGATCAAGCCGCATGGCTCAAAGCGGGAAGGCACCAACAGGAAGTCAGCACCTGCGTTGATCATGTGAGCAAGAGGGCTGCTGAACTTTGCCACCCCTACAGCATTGGGTGAAACCTCCTCCAAAGCCTTGATTGCCGTCTCATACTTCTTCTTGCCGGTGCCCAGAACGATCACTTGCGCATCCTCAGCAATCTCCTTGATGGCCTCCAACATAATATCGACACCCTTCTGCTCCTCGAGACGGCCGATGTAACCAAACAGAGGGGCAGTAGGATCAACCGGGAGTCCAACCTCAGCCTGCAGGGCGGCCTTGGCAGCAGCCTTACCCTCGATGACAGTGTCCTCGTCATAGGGCAGGTCAAGGTACTTGTCCTTGGAAGGGTTCCACTCAGTGGGATCCATGCCGTTAACAATCCCCTCGAAGCCGCCCACAGAGTTGATCACCTTGTCAAGCTCCACACCCTTGTCTGGACCAGAGGCCATCTCCTCGGCATAGTTGGGGCTCACGGTAATGTTCTTGTCAGCATAGAGGATGCCCGCCTTCAACCAGTTTACCTTCGAGTACACTTCGCCGGTAACCTCAACTTTTTCCTCCTCTGCAGGAGTCTCCTCGGAGTACACGATAGGGTACCCATCCTCAAACTGGAAAGCCTCTTCTGCTTCCTCCGGGACACCGAGCTCAGCGAGCAAGCCATCCTCAGCCCAGAAGCGTCCCTGGAAAGCGATATTGTGCACGCAGAGCGCGGCCTTCGCGTTCATGAACTCTCCATTAGCTTGGTACTTGGTCTTCAGCAGCACGGGCACCATGGCGGAGTGCCAATCGTTGGCAACGAAAATCACGTCCTCGCCGAATCCAAAAGGAAGATCCTGAGGACAACGAATACGTCCTAAGCCGCACCGAAGTAGGCAACCGGCATAGGGACAATATGCACTTATGTTAAACACGGCCACTTCTGGGCTGAGGTTCGAAACAAGAAGAAATAGGATCCGCAGCCTTCCATATCGTGGAGGTTACCTTTTGGCACTCGAAAGCGGCAGCGGCGAGCACCGCAAAGCGCTTCTGATTGTCGTTGAAGTCAGCGCCAGACTTCTTCCCGTAAAGCTTGGAACCAGTCTTCCCCCATACTTTGGCAAGGAACAAGGGGCTGTCAACGAACACTCGGTCCACACCCTGTTTGCGCTCGTGGAAATAACGAACCTCCTCGCCAGCGACAGTGGAGGTCACTTCGGTATCCCAGGCACCCTTGTACTGATCGTAACGAGGGGCGACGGACATAACTTTGTGTCCGCGCTTGGCAAGCTCGATGGGAAGAGAGCCAACCTGAAGTGCATCATCCTTCAGTACTCGGAGAAGTATTGGCTTCACAAACAGCAGAACCCAGTGCGATCAAATACAGTAGAGACTAGGGCGTTGGAATGTGCGTACCACGTCACCCAGTCCACCGGTCTTGGACCAAGGAGAAACCTCCGCACTGACAAATACGATGTTCATAGGCTCACCGCTCACGGCCACAATCTGTGACCGGGCACGCCATATGTGAGTAGAAACAAAAGTCGTCTAACGCCTTCGCATACAGGTGTAACCATGCTGCTGATTGAAACAGTAACAGGTGCGCAGGCTTGGTGAGATCGTACAGTGGTACTTGATACCTCACCTGCTTCATGAACTGGCGAGAGACAGCACGCTTGGCGGGCCTAGAGAGGCTGGACAAGCTGGTGGGGGCTATGAATTTGCTGCTCAGAGTTGCAGCCCTGAGCAAAATACGAAGGCAACTCTCTGTGAGCGTTCCGCACTCATACAAAGCGACACACAAACTGTCTGCAGGCAGCGCGCGTGGACTCAAACCGTCCTCACCTGTTTTGTGAGCGTATTCCGTTCATGGCGAGGGTGCGAGGGGCGGCACTGCGAGGCTCCTGCACGCGGGTGGAAGCACGTGCAGAGCTTTGCACGCGCATACTGGAGGATGCCACGGAATGCATTATCGGGATATTGTTATCTTAGCTGTATGTGAAATACTTTGGTTTGAAGTCGAAGGACACCAATTGACTATTTAGGTTTCACCTGAACAAACCTGAGCTTTATGTACGCATTGCGAAGCATGCATTTGCCACGTTGAGGTATCAAATTGACCAGGCAGCAATTCACGAATCGTTGGCGATCTGGCGAATCGCGCCGAGGCCTCGATTTTTTAGCGCTATTACAAGTCGTCGATTTTCTTCGTTTTGGAATTTAGCTGTGCGATTTGGAAGCATCTCGGCAGTTCAAAATAAAAATGTGACTGCATCCGTGCATCGGCACTGTTTTCAGGTCACGCGCCAGCGCCAACACACGCTACAGTACCTAATAAAACCCAGGTCAGATACAATCCGAGGTGGCAAAACTTTTCAATGCTGTGAGCCAGCTCGGATATAGGTTCTAAACAAGAATATTACGACTTCAACCAATGATTGCGCTTAGCAAAGCCAATGATATTTTCTGGAATCTTAAGATATCTTACAAGTCTCATAAATACAATTTCCAAACCAGCACGCATCATCATGTTCAATCACATCTGTTCATAGCTTCATACAAAGATCCAAATTAGAAATCTTATTTCCTACATTTTTTTCGGTCTCAGATGTAAAGAGTAAACGGTATCTCCGTTTCCACGTCCGCATTTCATTATTAATGCGTTGCGTCTTGTTAGTTGTCAGGTGTCACTTCGGTCACCGATGTGGAACTATCCGGATTGCACTGTGACGTGACCATGATCTTTTTGAAATAGTGCCTAAAGACAACATGTGAGCTGCCAATTAGGAATTCGATAGCATATCTATGCACACTCAGTCTTGGGTCTACAGGGGGCACACTGGTTTGAAATTTGTATTTTTATGAGATTTGTAATATATCTTAAGATTCCAGAAAATATCATTGGCTATTTTCTGTGCTAAGCGCAATCATTGGCTGAAGTCGTAATATTCTTGTTTAGAACCTATATCCGAGCTGGCTGACAGCATTGAAAAGTTTTGCCACCTCGGATTGTATCTGGCGTGGGTTGTGTTAGGTGGCGTGTGTTGGCGCTGTGACTTGAAAACAGTGCCGATGCGATGCCGATTTGAACTGCCGAGATGCTTCCAAATCGCACAGCTAAATTCCAAAATGAAGAAAATAGACGACATGTAATAGCGCTAAAAAATCGAGGCCTCGGCGCGATTCGCCAGATCGCCAACGATTCGCGAATTGCTGCCTGGTCAATTTGATACCTGGCAAATGCATGCTTCGCAATGCATACATAAAGCTCAGGTTTGTTCAGGTGAAACCTAAACAGTCAACTGGAGTCCTTCGACTTCAAACCAAAGTATTTCACGTACAGCTGAGATAACAATATCCCGATAATGCATTCCGTGGCATCCTCCAGTATGCGCGTGCAAAGCTCTGCACGTGCTTCCACCCGCGTGCAGGAGTCTCGCAGTGCCGCCCCTCGCACCCTCGCCATGAACGGAGTGCGCTCACAAAACAGGTGAGGACGGTTTGAGTCCACGCGCGCTGCCTGCAGACAGTTTGTGTGTCGCTTTGTATGAATGCGGAACGCTCACAGAGAGTTGCCTTCGTATTTTGCTCAGGGCTGCAACTCTGAGCAGCAAATTCATCGCTCCCACCAGCTTGTCCAGCCTCTCTAGGCCGGCCAAGCGTGCTGTCTCTCGCCAGTTCATGAAGCAGGTGAGGTATCAAGTACCACTGTACGATCTCACCAAGCCTGCGAACCTGTTACTGTTTCAATCAGCAGCATGGTTACACCTGTATGTGAAGGTGTAAGACGACTTTTGTTTCTCCTCACATATGGCGTACCCGGTCACAGATTGTGGCCGTGAGCGGTGAGCCTATGAACATCGTGTTTGTCAGTGCGGAGGTTTCTCCTTGGTCCAAGACCGGTGGACTGGGTGACGTGGTACGCACATTCCTTCGCCCTAGTCTCTCCTGTGTTTGATCGCACTGGGTTCTGTTGTTTATGAAGCCAATACTTCTCCAAGTACTGAAGGATGACGCACTTCAGGTTGGCTCTCTTCCCATCGAGCTTGCCAAGCGCGGACACAAAGTTATGTCCGTCGCCCCTCGTTACGATCAGTACAAGGGTGCCTGGGATACCGAAGTGACCTCCACTGTCGCTGGCGAGGAGGTTCGTTATTTCCACGAGCGCAAACAGGGTGTGGACCGAGTGTTCGTTGACAGCCCCTTGTTCCTTGCCAAAGTATGGGGGAAGACTGGTTCCAAGCTTTACGGGAAGAAGTCTGGCGCTGACTTCAACGACAATCAGAAGCGCTTTGCGGTGCTCGCCGCTGCCGCTTTCGAGTGCCAAAAGGTAATCTCCACGATATGGAAGGCTGTGGATCCTATTTCTTCTTGTTTCGAACCTCAGCCCAGAAGTGGCCGTGTTTAGCATAAGTGCATATTGTCCCTATGCCGGTTGCCTACTTCGGTGCGGCTTAGGACGTATTCGTTGTCCTCAGGATCTTCCTTTTGGATTCGGCGAGGACGTGATTTTCGTTGCCAACGATTGGCACTCCGCCATGGTGCCCGTGCTGCTGAAGACCAAGTACCAAGCTAATGGAGAGTTCATGAACGCGAAGGCCGCGCTCTGCGTGCACAATATCGCTTTCCAGGGACGCTTCTGGGCTGAGGATGGCATGCTCGCTGAGCTCGGTGTCCCGGAGGAAGCAGAAGAGGCTTTCCAGTTTGAGGATGGGTACCCTATCGTGTACTCCGAGGAGACTCCTGCAGAGGAGGAAAAAGTTGAGGTTACCGGCGAAGTGTACTCGAAGGTAAACTGGTTGAAGGCGGGCATCCTCTATGCTGACAAGAACATTACCGTGAGCCCCAACTATGCCGAGGAGATGGCCTCTGGTCCAGACAAGGGTGTGGAGCTTGACAAGGTGATCAACTCTGTGGGCGGCTTCGAGGGGATAGTTAACGGCATGGATCCCACTGAGTGGAACCCTTCCAAGGACAAGTACCTTGACCTGCCCTATGACGAGGACACTGTCATCGAGGGTAAGGCTGCTGCCAAGGCCGCCCTGCAGGCTGAGGTTGGACTCCCGGTTGATCCTACTGCCCCTCTGTTTGGTTACATCGGCCGTCTCGAGGAGCAGAAGGGTGTCGATATTATGTTGGAGGCCATCAAGGAGATTGCTGAGGATGCGCAAGTGATCGTTCTGGGCACCGGCAAGAAGAAGTATGAGACGGCAATCAAGGCTTTGGAGGAGGTTTCACCCAATGCTGTGGGGGTGGCAAAGTTCAGCAGCCCTCTTGCTCACATGATCAACGCAGGTGCTGACTTCCTGTTGGTGCCTTCCCGCTTTGAGCCATGCGGCCTGATCCAGCTGCACGCCATGCAGTACGGTACTGTGCCTGTTGTGGCTTCCACTGGCGGGCTCGTGGACACTGTTGTAGAGGGGCTCACCGGCTTTCAAGTTGGGGCCATGGACCCCGATGATCTTTTGGAGGAAGATGTTGCTGCGCTCGTGGAAACCTGCAAACGCGCCTGCGAGGTATTCTCCACACCTAAATACGCTGCAATGGTTAAGGAATGCATCAGCCAAGATCTCTCTTGGAAGGAGCCAGCCAAGAAGTGGGAGGGCGTGCTTGAGACTATGCTGATGCCCTCTGAGGAGTCTTCAAATAAGAAGGAGTCAGTTGCGACACCTAAGGAGGCTGTGATCTCCAAAGCTTAGAATGTAGAAAATTAGAGGTATGGGATGAGGGTGCATAGAATTAGTCATAGAAAACATAGTGCAGTAGTCAGTGAAACAATCATGTATCGAATAGTAATGTTATGAAGCAAATAGCATACTTTTGTATATGATATGTGGCGGGGTGAAATTCTGAATGTGAGCAGAACTGCACTGCAAAAGTTTGGAATTGACTGCATCTGCAGCAATATGTGCCTTACAAACATTATGGCGTCCGCATGTGTGAAATATGAATGGAATTTTATGAATTTGGGGTTTCCTTTTTTAGGAGAGGCGCGCTATTTTTGTAAAATTTTGCATGCAAGATCGCGGTAGCCAATTGCGCATTATAAACGTTATAGCTGATTTAAAATCTTAACACTATCACCTTAGGACCTGAAGATGATATCAGCCATTATCTGGCGATGACATCAGCCATTTACTGGCGATGGCATTAGCCATTTAATGGCGTCATCCATGCGAAAAATTAAGAAACGTGAAAACTAAAACTGGGATAGAAATTAGAATAACCTCCATTGGAGATCACCTTTGAGATGACTGAAGGTGACGAGCGCGAGCGCGAGACGAGCGCGACCGAAGATTGGCGTGTAGTATGCCATCGTAGGATTATGGAATTGAAATAGGATGTAGGGCATGTAGCCATCAAGCCAAGAGACCTCGACCGGAACGTTAGTCGTTGTAACAGTTATCACTTTTGAAAGCAGAAGGGTGACACGCGCGCGCGCGCGACATCCCTGCTGCTCGTTAGATTGTGACTGATGAAAAATCTTACGATGGTAAATCGGGAACAGCATAATGAGATCTTCCATGGGATCATCAACTGTTTTTACATTAACCAATGAAAATCGCAGTCAGTCGATGATCGATGCGAAAATTTGCTTTCGGAAAATTGACTGGGTGGACAAAAAACGATTTCCGCTAACGTGTCTTATTCGATTCTTCAACGATTTAGGTTGTAAACTGTAGGTGCATCTACTCACTTTCCGCAGATCTTGACGGCCTGAAGCCTGTGTGCGTGAAGTTTACAGGCGGATGTCCAGCATCATGTTTTTTAAATGGTTGTTCGTTGTCGCACTATCTTTACAGGATACCCAGTTGCATGCTTTATTCTCGTCGCTGCTTGCTCGGGATCTGTTCATCGAAGCGTGATTGGCTGTTATGCGCGTCTTTGTTTGGACATCTTTTTTTTCGTTGTTACTTCGCAGGCACAACAGTTTCCGGATGACCATTTCTCCGTGTTTTGATGTTTGGCAACATTGTGTGCATGCCTTATCTGCGCTTTTCTGGTTTAGGATTTCGATGCTGTTTTAGGAATGTTTAGGAAATATTGCGCTACGTGTGTGTAGATGTTCCAAGAGGTAGCAGCGCGTCTGGGGGCCTACCCTGGCGATGTTAACCCCGGTCTTCGTTGGCCCTGCTACCTCACCCAGTGTTAAGTAATATGCAATTCCGCTTTCCCTGGTTGACATGAAATCTTTTGCGCTGGTTGTTTTTCATTCACCGACTGACAAAAAATATCGTGCATCATGCACGCAGGTGCGGCGGGAGGTTGACCTAAGGCTCTGGCATTTTGGCAAAAAAAGCATGCGCCCAGCGCATATGCTCTTGCGCGAAACCGGCCGTTGTACGGTATTGGCTATGTACGAAATCCATGTCCTGCACTACGTAGTTCTTTAGATCGACACGGGCTTAGTAATTCCGCTTTCCCTAACTGACCTGAGATCTTTTGCGCTGGTTGTTTTTCGTTTACCGACTGAAAAAACTTTCGCTCGTTATTCACGCAGGTGCGGCGGGAGGTTGGCCCAAGGCTCCGGCATCTTGGCAGAAGAGCGTGCACCCACCGCATATGATCTTGGCGCGTGAAACCGGCAGTTGCACGGTATTGGATATGCATGAAATCCTTGTCCTACCCTACGTAGTTCTTTAGATTTCACGAACAACTTACTGGAATATCCCGGTTCACGGATATCAGACAGTCCTGGAACCAATATAGATAAACTCTCATAAGAAATAGACCCTAAGCTAGATATACCCGGAACGGTCACGGAGTCAGGATTCGCGGCCATGAATCTGAAATTCCCGGCCGTGAATTCCGAGGAACGGTCTCGAGTCTAACTACATGTGACACTCGGTGTGTCACAGCACGGGCTTACGGATCAGTCACGGTCCAGTGTTGGCTACCGAGGAATCTGCCATAGGGGCCTGCACCGGGACTCCCGGTCAGGGCTGCCTATACAGATTTCAGCACACCACCCCAACACTGTGGGTGGTGACTGACAGGTAAGTGAGAGAAGTTAAGATAAGTTAGGGTAGGAGCTAGGGTGATAAACCTAACTGCTAATCCAACTGTGCTATTCTAATACACAAATTGAAACCCTCTAGCCGGCACAAGAGCAGAAACATACCCTACGGTCCTAGCAAATTGTAGTATGTGTACTAAAGGTGTCCTAAAGGCATAGTAAAGGACAGTTAGTACGTATGGGCGTTAGTATGCCGGTAGTATAATATATTACAGGCATACTAACGCCATATTGGCGCGTTAAGATGCGCGTACTACAGGCGTCCTAACGGCACTGCGCCTTAAGTATGCGTTGGCCCCAACTGGAGCAGGGGTGAGTGGTGGGGCACGTGTGGATGTGCAGATCACTGAGATGGCGTTTTATGGTGACTAGAAGGCCAGGGGAAGTTTATTCCGCGGAGTATGGTGGGATTCGGGGAAAGTATTACGCGGGCTGAGTTTCTCGGAAATGTAGGGACGTTAGGATGGCGTTAGCATGCCTCTAGGATGTCATTAGGAGGTTGGCGTTAGGACGTAGTTAGGATGCTCGTAGGCAAAGTTAATACGCTAATGGCACTCTAGCGGCACTGCGCCTTATAAAGTATGCGTTAGTTGTACTACTGCAGGGGTCGTTACCAAGGTCACAATTTGCAACTGCCTGCATGGCATGTGGCAAGCAAAAAATAAACTAGCAGCGATTCATGTCTCATACATCGACCTCGTCGTCGTCCTATGTCCTTGATCCCTCGAAGAAGTCGGCCGTTGGGTCGAGAATGACCGCGGTCTCCATGCACGGATGTGGTACAATAACAACCTGCTGTTCTACTCTATTGGCTAATATGAATGGCTCCATGTTGTCAAAGGCCGCGCGGTCTACGTGCGGGTTGAAGGTATAGACCGTCTTGGTCAAGTTATCCGGGCCGAGAATGGAGTGACGTCGACGGTACTCCTTGATCTGTTCGTCGGTCGGCTTAGCGAACCAATCGCATTTCAGTAAGATGTAGACCTTTCCTGCAATCTCCACCCGCAATATTCTCGTAATACGGCCGTGCCTGCATATCACCAAGCCCACGATTGTGTAAACAGCTAAGTTAGTATGTCGTTAGGACATTATGCGCATCCTAATCGAGTCATAACGACATCCTAAAGACATGTTAAAGGTAGAATAGTGCGTGCTCCTTTCTCACCTTGCCACGGATTTTGGCTCACCGTGCTCGTCCACTTCCTCACTCGCGAAGAAAGTGCGAAAGTAGTTGTGTACGGTGCGCTTGTTCCGATCGGTCGTAGCCGTGCGGTAATCAGCGTCGCCGATCTTGACGTGCGTGAAGTTATAGCAAACCGGTGTCGGCCCCGCCATGAGCAACATCTCGTACTTGGTGAACTGTCGGCCCAACCATTCCGTAGGATCCGCGTACGCTCCAAATGGGGGCTCGCGTATGTGCTCAGGTTTGCCCTCCCTTGCACACACCGCGTTCCGGTACTGCTTGTGTCGCAGTCGCATCCGTGCATTCCAACTGTGCACAGCGATACGATACCGTTAGTACTTTAGGCGCGTCCTAAATATGCAACAACGGCGTCATAAGGGCATAAACAACCGCTCGGGGAATGGGGCCACAAATCACCTGCGCGCGTCTTCCACATACTTCTCCCACTTCTCCACCAGCTCTCGATAAGCCGGCAATTCAGTCCGCATCCAAACCTTCAAGGCCTTAATGTCATCATCTCGCAAGACCACACGTTTCCCCCTAGCCGATACCTCAACCGCAATTGCCCCGCGGCTCCCCATGGTCACGGCCGCCGGCATCCGGGTGGAGTGGTCTTCCGAAATGAAAGTGATTAACCCACGCACCAAATGCAACACCTTCACCCGCTTGATGCAGTTCATTATGGCTGGAACGGGTAGGAGTTGCTCCTCGCTAGGCTTTTGATGTGACCGTTCAAGGACTCGAAGGCGTACATCCATACCTCCCGCATGGGACCATACTTCTCAAGTTGTTGGACGAAGTGAGAAAACATGTGAGTGTTAATCACACACCAAGCATACGCTGGCCCGGTCGCCTCCCACTCCTCGAAAAATGACTTGATTTCTTGTGCGAGTGGCTCCATATCCTGCACGTACGCAGCAATTCGTTAGGGCCCGTATGATGTACGAAGCATGTTAACGGCATCATAACATTATACTAACTATATCCTAACCGTTTACCTTAGGACGCACTTGTGTCGTCGTGATCTCCCGCACGATCGTGGTCATTTTACCCACTAGCTTGGCCAATCGATTGGCGGGCTGCCCTTCATCTCGTGGCCAAGCGCAGACTGTCGACAAGATACTGTTTTGCACGAGCTTCAAGCCGTCGTGAGCCCGAATGTGCTTGGCGGCTTTCTTATCGGCGGTAGTTTGCAACAATCGTTTGTGGCCACGCCCCCATCTTTCCACCGCCTTTATGCTCTTCAAGAAACTGCGCGCTGTCTCCAAGCTTCGTTTCGTGGTAGACCTTCTGTCAGGGCGGGGTGGAATCGCGAAAGGTCCGTGATTCATCTTGTACATCAATACCTCCTTACCTGCGTCACATTATTTCAACCGAGTATGCCGTTAGTACCCCTTCGTGACACCGATAGCACGTGGTTAATACACTATCGGCACGTTATGCACATCCTAACACGTGCATATTTGCCTACCTTGAGCATTCTTCACCTTGGTTGTGGCATGCCACGTGGGATGGACACCGTCCGCTTTCGCTTGCTGGCGGAGGGCGTCGTTGAAGTCGACCCCAAGCAAGGTTGCAGCGATTCTGTTCACCAGGTTCATGATGTCATGCATGCCATCTAGGATGATATCACGGTAGATCTTGAAGTAAACCAACCGAGTAAAAACGCTCGAGAACTTGACGCCCGTATTCCGCATGCTCTCCTCCAAGGTCGCTCCCGAAAGTTCGGGGTCTCCGCTATCTCGCAGATCTTCATGCATTGCGGCATGACGCTTGTACTCGGCGTCCGTGCGCAACGGTGGAGTGCCTAGACCGAAGAGAAAACAAAGTAATCGGCAAACACTCATTTACACCGCATGCATTATACGGCTAGCACGCCTTTAGGCTTTTAAGTACATCCTAACGCCAACCTAACGACGTGCTACTAGCATACCTGGCGGATTTTGCTTGCTGAAGAGGTACACCATTTTGTGCATTAATGTTGACCATGTCCCCCAAATTTTGCATACTAGGCACGCGGCGTATGCACCGACGTCCATGATTTGTGCGGCTTCAACCGCTCCCTTGTAGTCCATGAGTATGGCAAAGAGCATGACCTTCAACCGCACGTGCTCGTTGGTGTACGAGTCCCAACACAAAAAACCTTCGTCCCACAACACCACGAGCTCGTCCACGAGTTTACCATACACGCAATTGTGAGTTGGCAGGGTGTTGCCCTTCAATGATCCCGTACACCTCCATGTTCGCATACTTCGTGCGAAGCTCCGGAGGTAGGTTTAAGATTTGGAAGTATATAGGGAACACCCCCATTTTGTTCTGCCACAATGCTGCCCCATCGGCCCTCAAGAGTATACTCACGTTCCTGGCTTCCTTGAAAAACTCGATGTGTCGCACGTTCTTCCGCTCCTGCCATTCCTTTCCATCTGATGGAAGATTCCAGCACATGTGAACGTGTTAGTATATGGTTAAGATACAGTTAACATGTCGTTAAGGCACTAGCGGCATCCTAACATCGACCTCAATAGAATACTCACCCCAGATTGTGCGCATCGATCCGTCTTCCGGTGGGACATGCCTCGAGTGGGCGAGCATCATCTCCGCCGTGTATGGATTCGCGTACACACGTCTCAGCAAATCGACAACATTCCACCAAAAGAATGTTGATCGCGGTTTCTTGCCTTTCCCCGCGTCCACGCCTCCCGTCTCGCCCAATGCCTCCCACCGGGGCTCCTTGCACTTCGGGCACTCGTCGGCGGTGGCGCAATCTTCCTCGAAGAACACGCACCCCTTCACGCATAAGTCGACCCTATGCCAGGGGGCGTCGAACGCTTCGAACCGTTTCCAGGCGGCTTTGAAGTTCGTTGGAAAGTTGCCCAATTGATCTCCGAAATGTTCCGAGATAATGGCGAGGAGCTTGTCGAAAGAGTCTCGCGACATCTTGCCTTCGGCGTTCCATTCCAAGCAGTCGATAAGGAGCTTGAAGGCGTTAATGGGTCGGCGCGGGCCTTCCACGGGGTCCATCTCCTGCGCGTGGTGGCCACCCTCCGAAACCGCAATTATAACACGACAATCGGGGTATGTAGTGCGCCCGTAACACATTAACAATAGCCTAATGGCGTGCTAAAGGTATCATAAAGGCTTAATACCGCTCTACGTTTAACATATTGCTCACCTGCTGCTGGGCGGCCAATAACTTCGTCATCTCTTGGACCAACAACGACGTGGCCGCTTTTGCGTCTCGCATGTCTGGGTCTTCGTCTGCATCCGTTCCATGGTCGTCGCCTTTCATAGATCCAGCTTCGTCCCACGCTTCGCCACCCACTTCATCACCCTCCTCGTCGCATGGATCCCCTCCCTCGTCGAAGTTCTCACCTTCGCAAGATGAGTAATCTTGGCT
>LGRX02006159.1:0-22078 GCA_001247695.2 Cymbomonas tetramitiformis
GCCAGCACCTGTGCAGGCAGCAGGGGAGGCGATCGCGGCAGCAGGAGGGGAGGCTGCACAGGAGCCAGCACCTGTGCAGGCAGCAGGGGAGGCGAATGCGGCAGCAGGAGGGGAGGCTGCACAGAAGCCATCACAGCAGGCAGCAGGGGAGGCGCATGCGGCAGCAGGAGGGGAGGCTGCACAGGTGCCAGCAGGGGAGGCGATGAAGGCAGGACCTGCAGAGGAGCCTGGGGAGGAGGATCCTGCTTCGAGGGTATAGCCTTCCTTGCTGTACCCTCCTGATTGGCAAGCGCAGCTGGAAAGAGCCGGTTATTTCGTCGCTTATATGCAAGATGAAGCGGACCTGGACAGCCTGCACGAGGAGTTTCACAAAGGGTACCAGACGAAAAAAGTGCGGCAGAACTTCATGGAGTGCAAGGAGAAAGGGGTGAAGGTTCACTCGACACCGGACGATCACCGGTTCATTGTCGACGTGGAGGAGAAGACAGGGTTGATGAATCGGTTGGAGGCGTTGGGGGGGGATGTGCTGGGAAAGCTGGGGGAGGTGGATAGCAGGGACTTAGAAATGCGCTCTGGAATGATGGCACGGACATGCCTTATGACGCACTGCGGAGCGGAGCGGCAAGGGAGGCACTACGACGAGGGGGAGTACGGAGTGCTCACGGTGTACACGGAGGAGTATCAGTTTGTGGTGTACCCTGGGTCGCACAAGGTGAAGGTGGGGGAATCCCATGAGGGCAGGGGGTTGGCGGGGGTAACACTCTTCTTGAATGCGAGGAGTGTGGTGGTGTTTCATGGGAGGTTGGTGCATTGCGGGGCGGAGTTCAAGCACACGGGGTGGCCGCGCTGGTCCGTACACTTTTACATCGACTTGGTGGGAGCGAACCCGCCGGAGAACGTGACGTTTCCGGTACGGGCCTTGTCCGGTCCGCTCTCGCGGATACAGGCCTTGGACTCACGACAGCTGCTGCCTAATCCGCCGATGACAAAATATTATTTTAGAGCTTTGTATGAGGAGATCAACTACTGCGTGGCGATAAATTGTAATTCTCCCACGATCGCCTGGACCCTCCACGAGAAGGTGAGCCTGCGGAATAGTCTTCGGGGGATATGGCGTTTGGGAGGGTGGTGACGCACGAGAAGCACCCGAGCAAGTGCTGGATTGCGGGCCCCGCGGTGAAACCTGGGAAACCGCAGAACGGGGTGGGTTGCTGGGTGTATGGGCCGTGGAGTCTGGAGGGGGCGGAGTCAGGAAAGCGTCGTTTGGTGCTGTTCCGAGTGAGCAGCCTCACGGCTAAAGGCGGAAAAAGGTTGCAAATTATGATCGAGGAGGAGGCAAGGAAGGAGGCTGCTGATCTTCTTCTGGAAGCCTGCAAGTGCTTTCAGGAGGCGCACAAGGCGGGCACTTTTGAGCAGGTCGCCAGCTTCAATCACCACTGGAAGAAAGAAGAAGACTTTCTGGCTGGTGAGCTGAAGCCGGTGTATGGGGGGCCAGCGGATGCTGTCCCGAAAACAGGTGCAGCGGCGGAGGCCAAGAATGCGGCCAGAAAGCGGGAGGAGGTGGCGAGGCAGCAGGCGGCGGCGAAGGAGGCAGCCACAAAGAAGGCTGCAGCGACCAAGAAAGCAGCAGCGGAGGCAGCCAAGGTTGCAGCGAAGAAGGCAGAGCAGCAGGCGAAGGCAAAGGCAGCAGCGGAGGCAAAGGCAGCAGCGGCGGCTGCTCAGAAGAAGGCAACAGCAGCTGCTGCTGAGAAGGCAGCGAAGGAGGCAGCAGCTGCTGCTGCTGCTCAGAAGGCAGGGAAGAAGGCCAAGGCAGGGAAGGTGGCAGGGACGAAGAGGAGTGCGGATGAGGCAGCGGCAACTACCACGAGAACCAGATCCAAGAGGCAGGTTGGTCCCCGTGGGGTTCCGGTGGGGTCGCAAGAGACCTTGCCAACACCCATTGCTACTGCTACGGAGGAGGCAGGGTGGGAGGAGGATATGTTTTCTCCGTTGGAGCCCCTGAATCTGTGGCAAGGCACGCCATCGGAGGAAACCAGGTCGGTGGACGGGGTGAGCGTCGGCAGGGAGGAGGGGGCGGCAGGCCTGATGGAACTGGTGTCACAGGCGGAGGTCGTGACACCAAGTCAGGAAATACTGCGGGAGATCGCTGACGTGAAAGCAAAGCTGCAACTTGCTAAACTGAAGCGAGAGTTGGCAGAGCTAGAAACACAGCCTGAACCCGAACCACCTGTCGTCGCCCATGCGAAACCCGCCGAATCCGCGGCGACGATTGCTGCCGAATCCGCGCCGACGGTTGCTGCCGAGACACCGCCGCCGATTGCTGCCGATACTGCGCCGCCGGTAGCGTCTGAGCCTCCCGTGGCTGGTATGGGCTTTGGCGTGGCTCCGATGCCGGTGGCGTGGTATCCGACTGGGAACCCCTTTCCTTCTCAGGGACCGGCTGGCAACAACCCTCTGGTTCAGCTTGCGCAGTTGCAAGGATTGGGGCTTGGACAGCAATATGCGAGCCCCTTTCTGGGGGGAAGCATGAACAGCCTGATGTTGCAGGCGCAACTGCACGGGGTGGAGCCAACCATGTCCGTCACCATGTCTGTGAACCAGGTGCAAATGTTGCGTGCTGCTATGCTGGGCGGCAACCAAGGAGGTGGCCAGCCTAATCTAAGCCATGCGAGCCTGAATTTTGATGAGTTTTGCAATGTGCTGGGGCCACACTTTGGGCGGCGGTAGGTAGGACATAATGTGTTTGTTACGTATTGTTAATGTTATTTTAGAGTATTGCTAGTGTTGGTGTGCTTTCATGCTTGCAATATGCATGCACATGGTTGCATGCATGCATGGTGTGCTTTCATGCTTGCATTCATTCTTGCAATATATTGTGGCATGTTGATAACTTTCTACATGTTATAATTGCCGAACACCACGGTTCGAACGTGCACACACTTGATTCCGATGTTATTATGAATAATTCCTCTAGCACCCGCGCACTGAAAATGGCCTGTCCAGGCCCCAGAAACAGCCATTTTCGCCCCCGGCGAGCACCCAAATAAAATTTTCTCATTATTTCTTCGACAAAGTGTTTAGTGAGGGTCCCCAAAAGATCCCACGAACTTCAAACACGCGATCCCGATCTTATATCCAATTCCTCTAGCACCCGCGCACTGAAAATGGCCTGTCCAGGCCCCAGAAACAGCCATTTTCGCCCCCGGCGAGCACCCAAATAAAATCTTCTCATTATTTCTTCGACAAAGTGTTTAGTGAGGGTCCCCAAAAGATCCCACGAACTTCAAACACGCGATCCCGATCTTATATCCAATTCCTCTAGCACCCGCGCACTCAAAATGGCCTGTCCAGGCCCCAGAAACAGCCATTTTGGCCCCCGGCGAGCACCCAAATAAAATTTTCTCATTATTTCTTCGACAAAGTGTTTAGTGAGGGTCCCCAAAATATCCCACGAACTTCAAACACGCGATCCCGAACTTATATCCAATTCCTCTAGCACCAGCGCACTCAAAATGGCCTGTCCAGGCCCCAGAAACAGCCATTTTGGCCCCCGGCGAGCACCCAAATTAAAATTTCTCATCATTTCTTCCACTCAGTAGTTCGTGATGGTCCTTGAAAGGTCCCACGAACTTCAAACGCGTGATTTGGTCACCTAACTGAAATCCTCTAGCCCCCGCGCACGCAAAATGGTCCGCTCAGGCCCCAGAAACAGCCATTTTGGCCCCCGGCGAGCACCCAAAAAAAATATTCTCATCATTTCTTCCACTAAGTTGCCCGTGATGGTCCTTGAAAGGTCCCACGAACTTCAAACGCGCGATTTGGTCACCTAACTGAAATCCTCTAGCCCCCGCCCACTCAAAATGGCCCGAAAACAGCGTTTTTGCCCCCCGGCGAGCACCAAAAATTTTTTCCTCACGGGGTCTTATTATTGCCCTAATAAGGCCTAGTAACTCTCCAAACATCATAAAACCTCCATTTAGATCGATTATGCATTTTCTTGCCGAACTTTTTGCGACGGCTCTCCGCTTCTGGACGAAGCTGCGGTCGACCGTCATCGACGAAACCGCTGATCCTGCCCCCCAGCTCACGGTGCTTCGAGTGCTGGGGGATAAGCACCGGCGCCTGCACCCCACCTATGACGATGCCGGCAGGGTACAGGACCTTCACCACGTTCTTGGCCGGTCGGCAGCGAGCTCCCCTCATGTGTCACCACTGTATCTGGTGGTGCTGAGTGAGCTGGCTGCCGGCCACGCCTTCACGTTCTCGGCCCTCCTCCTTCGCCTCAGCACAGTCTGGCAGAGCGAGGGCCATCTTGCGCGCCTCCGTTCCCCGTCCGCGGGGTCCGGTGGTGGCAAGCACGCGCCCGCCTCAGTCTGCGTCCTTCAACTCCGTGCAGCGCAGCAACATCGTCAAGCCCGTCGGCGACTGGAAGCCGCCGCCTCGCCACGGCCGCTATCTCGTGTGGGAAGGTGTCGGCTACCCCTGCGTCACATGCTTTCGCCTTTGGGGGCTCACTGACGCTCACATCCCCACCCGCGGCGTCTGCCCCTATTCATGCGCGGCATCATTTGCCCCCGAGCAGGCACCGGCGGGCGCGCCGGCAGCACCGCCTCGCCCCACGATTGACGCCTGGTTCCAGCCGTCTGCGGCTCCTGCTCCCGCTGCAGTGGCCGCCGTGCATTTTGCCGAGGGGTCTCCCTCCCTGCAGTTCGCTGCGGCGGACGACTCTGGCCCGGCGGCTTTCACTCTCCGCCCGCCTCTCGATCACGATCCTCCTGGACCAGATCCCGACGACTCTGCAGGTCTCGATGACGCCGATTGGCCGGCGCTGCGTACGGTGCCGTGGATCCCGCCTATCCAGGGCGCCGCTGAAGCCCTCATTTACAGCAACAAGCAAGAATGACCGTGGCGTGCACGTGCAAGTTAGCACTGCCTTGTAGATTGGACTTGAATCTTAGCCGTGCTAGCCGAGCCGGTGTGGCTCCTTGTCTCTGCATGGCTGCCTTGCCTGGCGTGACACCTCATCCCCACGGGGTGAGGTGGTGTCACGGGGAGCCCAATCTTCCCCCCCCCAGTGTAAGGGGGGGACGATGGGTCACCCGGCGTTCACCCCTCGACCTGTGTTGTCACTCAATAAAACACTCTGCTCCGTATTTTATCTCATCTTAGCACACAGTGAATCTCTGCCCCCTGCCATTCTGTTTCACTGCTTACCGCGATATATATATATATCCAATCATATATATATATATCCCCTCTTTCGTGAGAACGCTCAATCGAGCATCCGCTATACCCCACCCGCGCGTGATGTATATCGGATGAGTGCAATCGATGCTGGAAACAGCAAGGTCAACAGTGGGGAGAACGCTCCCGGATATAGAACGAACTCTAGAATAGATAACATACAGGAATAAATACCCGGACATACACAAGCAGAGTCACCGAGGATGACATACCCGCGGATATGACACGTGACAGTACGATCATGTCACAGTGCCATACAGTATTCTGCACACCACCTCATCTGAGATGAATCTACAGCTTGTGAATGTCACCACCCTAATGAGAATGTTAAAGTCTAGTGGCTAGTAAAGATCACAAGATGGCACACAACAAGATCAAATAATATAATGGCCGATAGGAAATAACTCATGCTGTGGGAACATCTAAGGTACAACTTCTACCGGCTAGTGGTCAGCAGCAAGTCAAGATGCTGCCTGTCTGTTTGCAAGAAATAGACGAATCTCGAGGAAAATCTGCTTGTCGATTTAGCACCGCCCGATTGCGAACTACATAGGTCCTCTGCCTGAAAAAAAACGTTCGTCTTACTGATAAAGATGCTGCTCGCTAGTGGTCAAAAATAAATCTCGAAAATCATCGGGATGAACTTCCCGCTCCAGCTAGTGGTCGAAACATCTACGGGAATTGCCCTGCCTGTCCGTTTAGAAATTAAGAATAGCCTGGAGAATATCCCCCATCAGAGTCGTAGCCAGCACCACCAGATTCGCAATCGTAGCGGTGGTCGCCGTGTCCAACATCAGAAGCACAACCAGAGAATTCGGAATGCTCGTGCTCTTGCGAGAAATCGGAATCATCGTCCACCGGCTCAGCGCTCTCAACAAAAACAGATGCGCTACCAGTCGAAATATTCTGTTGCGGAGAAAATTCAGCTTCTAAAAAAGCTTCGAAAACTCCGCCATAAGAGCCCTCATGGAAACCTGTGTCCAAGGTGGGCTGTTGTACCAACTGTGACGCAGAAAACGTCGGAGAGGCCAACTGGCCACCAGTCTCCTCACAAAGGTCGTCAGAATCATCGCAATACCCAGGTGGGAACTCCGACTCATCTTCACTCTCACTACTCTCATAAACTGCATGAATATCGCGCTCAGAGTCCACCATAGAAGAACGAGAATCCACGGAATGGTAGAAGAAGTGACGCTCGACGCGAACAGTAGGGGCCCGCTGCGTGAGCCTGCGCAAACCGGACGGTCCAGTCGCGGGTCTAGTGGTGGTGATTTGAGACGAAACAGATCGGATGGTCAAAACGGCCAGCTCATCGCCAACTCCCATTTCGGAGAAGCAAACATCTGAAGTAATCAATCGATCGGACACGGCACCACCAACTGCTGTGCCCTCTGGGACGACAATACTCAAAATGGCCGGTGAATCGGGCACCTCAAACCGCGGCAAAGTCTGCTGAGAACAACGCAAATGCGTGAGCGCTTTGGCCAAGGAGTGGCATAAGGAAACGAGCTGGACACGCTTCAACGAGTCCACCTTCTGCAGGCTGTCCTCATTGAAAGATAAGAGGGCAATAAGCTCCTCGTCCTCCGACAAAATCTGAGTGGAAGTCATGTCGTAAGAACAATAATACGCGATGACGCAAAAGAAAGCAAAGATAATGAAGCCACCCCGCCGTAAATGCCCAAAGCGAATCGTGCGTTCCAAACGAGAGCGAGAATCAGATTCCGTAGGCCACAAGAAAGATGGGCACGCTCAAAATAAAGATAGAGCGAATACGAAATAAAATTCAAGCTAAAAATCACAACACGCACGCACACGTAAGGTGGTCCCATAACCTGCTGGAAACAGCAAGGTCGGCAGTGGGGAGAACGCTCCCGGGTCCCGGCGGATATAGAACGAACTCTAGAATAGATAACGAAATACGGGAATAAATACCCGGACATGCACAAGCAGAGTCAGCCTCTCGGGACATGCTAGAATCTGACAGACACATGCTAGAATCTGCCTCTCGGGCTGTCATACTGTGACAGTCAGAGATGATAGATCTGGTATATCATACTCGTGACACCATAAACCAACAACACTCACCGCTATATTATTCTATCTGAATAATCATCTGAAGCTTTGTCCAAACCGTGTGCCTACCTGCCTTTCCCTCCTACTAAGTGCAGTTTAGTCATTTCCAGTAGGTTATGGGCTAACCTTACGCTTTCCTACTGCTTATTTTATGGCATTATTGTTGTAGGATTTTAGCGTTCTGATCGGGGGGGGTTGTTTCCCCCCACAGTCTTTCGACGGAATTAACTTGCGCTACCCGGTTGCGCACGCGTGATGGAGATGGACAACGACGAGGGTTTTGTCGCGAGTTTACGGATTTAAACTCTCAGTTTTCTTATCTCTTGGCGGTATCTTATTTTGCTGGGTTGCTCGATGTCCCCTTGCGTAATTCGTTGTCGTGCCTTCTCAGCTCTCAACGGAATGGACGCGCTCCGGGCATTTTCGATATTTACATTGCGGGCTTGGGGCCTCGTTCCGGCCAGCATTTTGTAATCGGGCAGCTTATTACCGTTGGGATTGGTGGTGCTTGGGGTCTATTCTTTGGCCCAAGCTACGTTTCACGTCTCGCGGCCAAAATTATGATATTCGAGCCGTACGTACTTTGGGACGCTCAGGACATTTTTCATTATTTGTCTTAAGCGAGTTATAGTGCGACACGTTCGCATTTTGGAAACTCTTATTACAGCAACGGAAATGATTTCTTTTATCCTTAGCGCGACACCACAGCTCTCATTAGGTGGTGGTGCCTCGTGCTGTAATAATGGGTGGACTGTATTCCGTGGACGCTGAGCTCGACGGGTTTTCGCTGGTTTGATTACCTGCGTTGCTTTGGCATTTTTACATCGGCTTTGGGTTATCTGAGCCACTTGGCTACACCGAGGATTTCTCCCACGAGTTCCAGATCTGGTTTTATTTACTTATTTCGTCCATGTTCATTTATCGCGCAGTTGGCAGTCTCCCTCACATCTATCTGCACTCGAGACACACGGCATGTAGCACGGCTAGGTGGGCCCGGATTGCATAATCGATGAAAATGACATTTAGAAGTCGCAAGAAGTTTCAAGAAGTACTTAGTGGTTAAAAGCAATCATCTAGAGGCAATATTTCATATTTTTGATAATAATTGTAGTGGCCACAGGGCTGCTTACAGGTCGCGGATGGGCTGCCGTACATACATTGCATATCTTGCGGGCGCGTGAGATATGCAAATGATACGTACGGGGAAGTTATTAGACGTGGTGAGAAGTATTTAGAGGTCATCCGTAGGCAATGAGAAGCGAAATTTCACATCGGGACATATTCACGGGGTGCTGGGGAGCTAATTTCGTCTGTAAAATGGCTGCAAAGCAGAAATTGCATATATTGCGGGCGCGTGAGATATGCGAATGATACGGGGAAGTTATTACACGTTGTGAGAAGTATTTAGAGGTCATACCTAGGCAATGAGAAGCGAAATTTCACATTGGGTCATTTTCACGGGGTGCTGGGGAGCTAATTTCGTCTGTAAAATGGTTGCAAATCAGAAATTGCATGTCTCGCGGGCGCGTGAGATATACAATATTAGAAATCACAATGTTAGAAGTCATTGCAAGTTATGAGAAGTTATCACAATGCATCATCACATGAATACTTTCACTTTGCCATAATGATACGCATATTATTGCAGTTGCAGGAGTTGGGGCACTTGCAGTTGCCGGGTGGCGGGTGCTGGAGCTACAAGCGCATGCCCTACGGGGGCATCGCCTACATTCCTAGGAGTTCACCGCCTATCTATCGTGGCATGCTAAACTGTAACTCCTCTATCGAGACGCCCGAGGCCCTACCCAAGTCAGAGGTCATGGTATTCAATGGCGTGGGCTGCAGCTGCTGGAGCTGCTGGAGCTGCTGGAGCTGCTGGAGCTGCTGGAGCTGCTGGAGCTGCTGGAGTTGCTGTGTCGGGCCTGTGGTTGCTGAAGGAGCATGGGCTGGGACTGCTGCATTTGCAAAGTCTGGGGAGCTTGCAGCAGAAGGGGTTGCAGCTGCTGGGTCTGCTGGAGCTGCTGGAGCTGCTGCAACTGCTGGAGCTGCTGGAGCTGCTGCAACCGCTGGAGCTGTTGCAACTGCTGGAGCTGTTGCAACTGCTGGGGCTGCTGGAGCTGCTGGAGCTGCTGGAGCTGCTGGAGCTACTGCAACTGCTGGGTCTGGGGTTGTTGGAGCAAGAAGGGCTGGGGTTGCTGCGGTTGCATAGGCTGGAAGGTTTGCTGCAACAACGGAGGCTGGGAGGTTTGAGGCAACTGAGGCGCTTGATACGCTTCCTGTCCTATTTGGAGCATCGGCACCGCCTGAGGTTGCGGCAATGGTTGCTGCTGAGGGGTTTGCTGCTGGGGGGGGAGCGTAGGTGGTGCCTCCGCTGTCGGCGCGCTGGCCGCATCTTCCCCTGGGCTTGCCATAAAGTCAGCCACTTGGCGCTCCAAGGCCCGCAGCTGTCGTTCCTCCGACAGCTTCAGCTGCTGCGTGAAGTGCTCCTCCTGCCGCTTGAGCATTTTCTGACTCGCCTCCTCCTGCCTCAATAACACCGCCGTTAGCTCCTCCACGGTGATTCCCCTAACCGGCTGGGCAGCCTCGGTAACCTCCGACCGAGGTTCCTCAAGCGGTTGAGGGGGGGCCACAGTGCGGGCCGACGATGCCGGCGCCGCGCCCCTCGTTGACGCACGCCCCGAGGCCGGCATGCTTCCGCTGCCAGCAGATGATCTCCTCCTTTTTTGGCTAGTACCCTTTGATGAAGTTTGAGGGCCACCGCCACCCAAGCTCATGCCCTTGTCACCCTTACGCATGCCCTTACCGCCCTTACTCGTGCCCTTAGCCGGCGGCTGCTGCGTCAACCTCTCCGCCCACGGGTTTCTTTTATCCGCGAGTTGGATCCTCGACTTCTTCCTCGGTGGGGAATTGGCGGTATCCACGTCCTCGCCCTCGTCCTCCGCCGGGACCGGCAATCGCCGACGCACCACCCCGCGGCTCTGCATTCGCACCCACTTCCCTCCGAGCTAGCATGTCCACGAAGACGTAGTCATCCTGCGTGTAGTTCGGCGAGGCAAAGGTGCCACCCTGAAGATCCTTTGCTGTCAGCTGCCGCAAGATCGGAGGCAAAGAGACTCCTGTGAAGAGCCCACAATCGGACGTCGAGCTTGTCAAAATGAAACTGGGGGCTAGCACTTAGACAAAAGGAATTTCACCGCAAGCATGCTCAGCATCGCCCCGCAAGAGTACCGCTTCACACAAACAAAGATCATGCCATACCGTTTTCCAAGCCTTTGTACTTGTGCAGGTTGAGGAGCTTCGGGAAGAACACCCTCGCGCACTCGTACACAATGTCGGACCCCTCTTCAGTCTTGAAGTGTGCGGCCCCACGGGCCTTATCCGTGCTACCCTGGTTGAGCCTGTTCATGCGGAAGATGTGCGTAAGGTGCGGGGTGGCGTTTCTGCCGTGGATAGGCCCTCCGCACATGGTGAACCACCCACGTTCTCGTACGTGCAAGATCGTCCCCGCAATATACGCGCCCTTGTGCCCTTGGTGATACACCACGGATCCCCTCTCAAAACGCCCCTTGGACCTTGCCGTGCATCACTCCTTCCCATGCACCCCATCCCCTGCCACGTACACCACCGGTGCGCACCGCGGCAGATCACAATGATGAACCCAACGTGGATAAAAAGCAACACGTTGCTCCAAGGTGGCCTTCGCCCACCCCGGCCAATCCGCGGATGCGGGCGGCTCCACGACCACCTCCGCAGGTGCGGGCTCTCCCGCCGCGGGGCTACCCCGTGATTGGGGGCGGATCGACTACCACCTCCGCCGGTGCGGGCTCTCCCGCCGCGGGACCCTTTGTGATTGCGGCATCCTCCACGACCACCTCCGCAGGTGCGGGCTCTCCCGCCGCGGGGCTCCCTGTGATTGGGGGCGGATCCACCACCACCTCCGCCGGTGCGGGCTCTCCCGCCGCGGGACCCTTTGTGATTGCGGCCTCCTCCACGACCACCTCCGCAAGTGCGAGCTCTCCCGCCGCGGGGCTCCCTGTGATTGGGGGCGGATCCACCACCACCTCCGCCGGTGCGGGCTCTCCCGCCGCGAGAACCTCCGTGCTCGTGGGGGCGGGAGCGTCCGCGGGTTGCTCCGCCGCTCCCGACGGCGCTTCAACATCCCCCTCACCAACCTCGGGGGGTGTGGCCGCTTCAAGGGGCGGTGGCCACGGCAAACTCTGCTGGAACGCGCCTTCCAACAGCATGGCGCCTTTTTTGCCAGAGTGTCTTTCTCCGCTTGCGAGGCTGGGTAGACCGTGCGTTTCGCCACGCACTCCGGCCTACCACAGCAGCTCACCTCTTCAATGCCCTTGATCAAAAGGCACACGTTGTGGTACTGCGCACCGCAGTGCGAGCACCTGTGCACTCCACGTCCATCATCCTTCTCGCAGATATAGCAGCACTCTTCAGGTGCTGGCGGCAGGGTGTATTGCTTATTTTTTCTTTACGGGCCGCAATCAGCAAATCCACTGGCCCGCTTTCGGCCAATACGGCCAGTCTCCAAAATTGCCCGCCGCAGGCGCGAAAATTTAATTTTAAGTATGGTGATATTGTAAAAATCGCATAATTTTGCATAAAATTTGGTATTTTCATATCAAACGTCACGGCCCGCATCCATATATTCCATCGGCCCGCATGCGGCCCGGAGTGGTGAGCTACGGCCCGCCACGGTAAGCAATATACTCTGGCTGGCGGTGGGGGTGAGGGCGGAGGAGGCAGTTGCGATCCCGTGGCGAGCCCACCTAATTCATACAACACCAAAACCATGCGCGTTTACACAAGCAAACGTTTCAGGCATTATCCATACGCATGACTATAGCTTCTACCAACATGTGAATAGTGCTTCGAAAAGGTGCTCACCATCTTCATGACCTTTATAGCATCTATCGTATGCTATCGTGAGGGCATGATCGAACGCATTCCAATCTAAAGCTTTCCTCACAATACAGCGGTCTTCGGACCTGGCAGCTCGCCCAGTTGTTTCGTCGCCTGTATGTCGTGCATGTTCACGACAGTGGGTTCCGATCTTCCTCCGCTAGGCTCGACGCATTCCTTGCGACCGCAGTTAAACAAATTTCTCTTTAGCCCTCTTCCCTCTTGACACTTTGGGTGGTAGCGCAACTTGCACACCTTGCATCATGTTACGAAAGCCCCCTTATCACAATAGCAACACCTATCTTCCGGAAGTACCTCTTTACATGCACCACACTGCACCGCCGGATACTTTTTATTCGCGCAGCTAAAGTGAAAGCTCCTATTACAAACCCTACATGTCTGCGCTGGAATTAGTTTACTGTCGCATCCATCGACATGGCAGCGGTGGTATTCAGGGGCGTTTCGGGGCATTTTCCCCCCACGGGTTTTGGCAGGCGCGTTTTTTCCGCCTCGGTTTCTTGAGGTCATTGCAGTTTCCGAAGTGCTAGCTCTAAGAAGTGTTCTTCAAGAATGGCTTCCGCTCGCTTGCACCAACTGGGGCGCTGAGACGTTGTACCCGTGCTCATAACACGTACTGTCCCATTTTACGCCTGCGCAATGTTACTACTAACACGTAGTGTCCCATTTTACACCTGCGCAATGATCCATCGCTGCAGTATCTGTCGCTGCAGTAACTGTGCATGCATGTGTGACGTCAGCTCAGTATAAATCGAGGACAAAACCGCCCAAGCATTTCGGGTACGTCGATGGATCTGGGATCGGATCCGACATACGAGAAATGTTCATAGTTTGGGTCCTAATGAGACTACCATTCAGTGACTAGGAGCCAAAAACACCAAGAGGACGGTTAAAAACATTATAGCAACATCGGTCCTTGAGATAGGACTGAAACGGGTTTCAGTCCCATCTCAAGGACTGTCGGGCAGTAGCCATTGGAACCCGGCGGGCTTCTATGCAGTCCGTCGGATTGGGTGTATGTTTAACATCCTTGCTGAGCAGCGCTTCTTCTTTTTACAGGCGCGGGTTTGTTGTTGCGCTATGTGTGATGCCGCCAGTAACGTTGCTGGCGGTACGTGTACCTGCTCTCAGAGGTACTCATCCGGGAGCACTTCTTGTAGGCCGACGGGTTGTATTACAGCCCGGCGGTTTCGATGTCTTTTTGCAACCCCTCGTTCAAGCAGCGCTTTTGTATTTTATGCAGGTTTTCTTTCTTGCTGTGTATTTCTGATGCTGCCAGCAACGTCACCAGCGGATTCCGGATCTCTCGAAAATGCTTAACGGGGGCGATAGCTGCACAGTGTGTGCAGTGTGGGTTCTAATCCCACCGCTCTCACTAACTTTGCTCTGTAATTTTGCAGGGTTTCTGCTTACTGGTTTCGAACGCCTGTTTCTCATGTGTGCCGTTTCTCGTGGCGTGTGCACCTGGTTCTATTTTTCTATCTTAGTGCTGATATTTCTGCCTTTATCGTGCAGGTATTTCAAATACTTATCACTCCCTGGCGAAATGCTTGTTGCCGAGTCGGGAAATCTGTTTGATTTAGCTTTTTAGCGTCCAGCTATTTTCAAGGCGCTGATATTTGACCTTGTACTTGAACTTTTTTGTTGTGACATTTCTTATTGTGTATTCGCCATGTATGACTCATTCTTTTAAAATTGTATTTGCACATTTCTTGTAACGAACTCAAATTTTAGTGATCTGCTTGTGTGTGCATGATGCTCGCTTGCTTTGCTGAAAGTATGCCTTACTCCCTTTGCACTCTGTCACTATCCATATACCGAGACTTGAGTTGTTAGGGTATTTTTGCACTGTGGTTATTTTGTTTCAGAATTCGGTAAGTAAAAATCGTTCGTCCAGAATAAATTTCTGTAAGATTTTGCGACAGACGTGAGTGTGGAACTCACTGCTGTCGCAGCTGCGCCAATCATGAGAACCACACTCATTTTTGTCGCTCACTAAACTATAAGTTTTGTCGCGCGATGCGACAAATAAGAAGACCTCGCGACAAAAATGAAGTGCTACCGGGGGGGGAGGGGGGCTTTGGGCTTTGCCAAAACCCCCAAACGATTTCAGGGCAATTCTTTTTTATTTAAGATAAGTATTTCAAAGTATACCATTGGCGGTCAGAACGGTCGGGTCAGTTTCAGTATGCCATTGCGTCGCTCGGTTTGCTCTACAACTGCCCCCCCACCCCGTGGGTTTCTCCGCCTGCGATGACTTCATCCCTACTGCGCCCCACCGAGTCGGGACGAGCCTCCCAGAGGCGCGTATAGTCGACGGGGTTTGCTTCGGGCTATAGCCTGCCTCCTCACGAGGGACGACTTGCCCTCTCAGGGCATTTCCCTAGTAGACGGCGTAAATTTTCATTGCGATTAAGATTATAGTTGTTATTGGTCGTTGTGAAAAGTTGTGCAACCCTGTAAAGTCTGATCCTGTGCTTGATACAAGAAGATGCATCCCCAGTGAACGCATGAAATCAGCCATTAGAGGGTAAATGGTGTAGGGCACCACTCCGTTAAATGTGAACAAGCCAGGCGCACCTCCTCTGCTCGGATATGCCTATCTTACAGAGATACCTAGACTTAGCCAAGGACATGAGTAAAGACTGGAATAAACACATTCGAAGTCTTCCTCTTTCTCCCAATACCATTGATAAATGGCTCGCAAAAGGCTTTCAGCTCGTCTCGCTTCATGTCTCCACACCATTCCTTTCATGTTTCCAGATGCATTCAAGGTAGCATGTATCTCTCGTCACTACGCATCGGGGCCAGGCAGAAGGTGATAGGGGGTGAAGATGATTACACTAGTGGTGCTATACTACATTAGTGCTGTTGGCAATGTCTATACATGAAGGATGATAACGTACACATGCGTATCAAATACGAACACCACGTGTCTATCGCCCTCGTACGCCAGCAAGGCGTGATAACTGTTTCGACGAAATAATGGAATCAACTACGAGTATCTGTGGGCGAGCAACGTCTGTGATTATTTTTACATACGATTATCTTCCTACGTATCGGATCCTACCAACTATCTGAATATCCGGCGAATGGTGCGCCACCAGCTTGCAGTGATGTAGGGTGGCACGAACTCGCCGCACGCACATCGTGCAGCACCCACGCAGTCCCATTTTGAGGTGTGGCGGGAGCGCGGGGCTGGATTTTGGCAGGCAAGAATACTGATAAATAGTACCGTATACATACCGAATGCTCGAACATAACTTACTTGAAGTTTTGGTCATAGCAAATCATGTACAACGTTCCATTTATCGGCAGTAGGAGTACAGTCGAGGGGGCTCGAAGCGTAACACTTTGAAAATCCACTTTTACCTTTTCTTTTCAGCAGTGTGATGTAACCCTTTGTCTATAATGTTTAGTTATGTTCCTTCACTCGCGTCCAATTCGTATGCACATGATGATTGACTTCATTTGTCTCATGCCTGTGCAGCTTCTGCACAACTAGCAACCGAAGTCATGAATCCTGAAATGAAAGCAAGGTGATTGTGATAAATGCGCCATTCCACGATGCTGCCTGTCAGATCTCTCATAAGGCACCCTCAGCTGGCGGCGAGACTGCAGTCTCCAGCACACCGTAATCCAACAATGTATCATCGGCTGTTGGAGATACTGCAGTCTCCACCCCACGATGCTCCAACAACACATCCTCGACTGCTGCCTCCAGCCCATCATGCTCTAGCAGCGCATCCTCAGCTGCCGTAGACCCTGCAGTCCACAGCTCCTCATAATCCAACAACGTGTCCTCAGCTGCCGTAGGTACTGCAGCCTCAAGCGCACCATCATGGTCTAACAACACATCCTCATCTGCTGTAGACACGGTAGCCTCCACCCCATCGTGGTCCAACTCATCCCCGGCTGCCGTAGACCCTGCTGCAACCTCCAGCCCGCCATCGGCTGCCGGCGACGCTGTAGCCTCCACCCCATCATGGTCCACCAACGCATCCTCGGCCGTACACAATACAGACTCGAGCCCTTCATACTCCAACCAGGAGTCGAATGTGAAAGCTGCACTCGTGAGGGCAAAGCTGCTTCCAGGTGGTTTCGATTCCACAAAATCTTCTTGAAAATCGGAGAAGACCGGATTGATGACACCCTCATCGCCACTTTCATTCTGGCTTGTGTTAACCAGTGCCACGGGTGTCTTGCGACGCTGCAAAATCATTTGTGGTGCCAAAGAGCTGAGCCCGTCTGACACTATGCGGGTCGCCACTTCACTCTTCCTTCCGAGCGCATTGAAGACTGGGCGGAAAACAGGCATGATCAGTGTCATGGCGTAGCTGAGCAGCATGACCTGTACCGTGGAGCGTATGCCACTATTAGCACACAAGATCAAAGTGGGCATTAAGAGTATTACCGCCCAAGAGGTCATTATTATGCCCCAGGAAGGAGCTGGAGAAATACCGGTACTGCATGCGCACAAGGTGCAGTGAAATACTGATGCGCATATAATCATATGCCCAAAGGGCGTGGTTTTCCCTTTTTTCTTTTTCTGACGCGCATGGCATACTGATGACTCCGAAGAATGCAATTTAGCGGAACAGGCTTCGACCACACTGAAGAGGCGTTCTTGCTGCTCGGCCTCCACATCACAAACGCGCCTCTCTCTCTCTCATATAGGTGCTTTTCGCCACATGCAGGAAGAAGGGACGTTCCTTAGGCGATAGTTTTGATGATGCTCGGAGGAATTTATTTCAGTAAAATTCGAGAGGGGACATTTTGTTTCGTATTTCAGTCAAATTCAGGAATTGCAGTCAGTGGGTCATGATGGAAGGTTAATCCATCCTCGGACAAGGTTTGCTCCGTCAGAGTTGAATGATGTGGCACGAGCCCGCCATATACAAACAGATCGCGGGCCGTGGACTGATGTGCACACGCCAGAACGTGGGCCGTGGATTGGCGTACAACCTGCAGCATAATGATCACAAAGCCGATCACATGGATGGTGTCACTTTGCAGCTGGATCATAACTAAACCGATCTGTACGAGGAACTGGTTCACCTGCGCCACACAACACTCACCCTTGCCAATAACCGAGTCGCTCTCAACATTAATTGCTCGGAGAACCACCGAATCACATCAGATGCGTCCCACACATTAGTGTTCCCCGATTTTCATCGTGGCCACTTCCTGTCAGCGGTCCGCAACGCTGCCTTGACCACCGCGGTCGCCACGGTGGCGCAGCTAAACTTAATCATCACGGGCAGGCTGTACTTGATAGTACTTTATTAGGGCGCCTCGCGAGGACAGTCGATTGAAGCAGGAGTGGGAGCGGGGGGCGGAATTGTAGGGGAGGGGCCTGCCAAAATGGTCAGCTGAAGCTCGTCAAGTGAATCATTCTGGTATGGCGAGTATCTTTGGTGAAGCACTATGGCGAAGGTTGCGATGAGCACCGCGTACACAAGAGCCATATCAGCCCCGCCCAGCATATCCACTAACACCACGAAGCCTGTCTGAAGCAGTCGGCGGGTGATCTCCCAGCACTGCCGAACCCAGACACGCACGGCATGTGACACACCCGTGAGCCAACATGTCGCAGAGCGCCACTTGCACTGCTTCAGGCGCTCCGGGCATTCGTCACCTACAAGTTGTGAGTGATCCATGCTTTGAGGTCCAGATGCCAGGTTCACTGTATTGGGCGCTAACTGTCACGGACACATGAAGCAGATGTCATGTGCGTGGCGTCACCCTCACGCGTGCCACAAAGACATGCCGCAGGTGTCACACATGTGCCGTCATCATCCCACCTGCCAGTAGTAGTAGCTCTCCTCGTAGGGATGTCGGAACTGGCCAAGGATCTGCAGCAAGGCATCTCCAGCCCATCCCAATTCTCCGTGAGCTTGGAGTACACCCTCCGGGAAAACACGAGAATCTCCGGGCAGTTCAGTGTCCTCAACACCCTCACAGCCCATCAGAGACCGTAACAATATTTGTGTGTCCCGAATTCACCGACATCTACACTTGTCTCAAAATATCCCAACTGTTGAAGGCTCGTACGCCCCGAGCACCCTTAACTCTCATCAGCCCTAACGGCAATGTGTCTCCCACACAACCCAAACTCCTGACGGCCCTTGGATTGCTTGGAGCATCCCATGCATCTTGAGAGCGCACACAAGCCCTCTAAACGCACCACACACCCTCTGAGCGCACCACAAACATTTTAACCGCACCACAAACCCTCTGAACGTACCACAAACCCTGCCAGCAACGCCTGACCTTTAACCGCACCACAAACCCTTTGACACTTTGCAAAAACCCTCTGAAGCACACAAACCCTCTGAGCACCACAAACCCTCTGGGCACACCACAAACCCATTAACCGCACCACAAACCATGTAAGCGTCACAAACCCTGTAAACCGCCTCAAACCTTCAAGCACCACTTTAACCACTCCTGAGCCCTGTAGCGCACGCCACAAGAGCCCAGCAAACGCGCCCAGCCCAACACCGCACCACCGACCCTGTAAGCGCACCACAAACCCTGTAAACACGCCACAGGCCCCTTTAAACGCGCCACTATCCACGCTCCTGAGCCCTGTAAACACGCCACAAATCCTTTGAGCCTTCCACTTCAACACTTCCACAAACCACATAAACACATGCAAACCATACCAAACAACGCCCACTTTAATCGCACCACAAACCCTGTAGCGCACCACAAACCCTGTAAAAACGCATACAAACCCTGTAAGCGAGCCACTTTAACCGCACCACAAACCCTGTAAACACGCCACAAACCCCTTTGAACGCGCCACTTTAACACGCACCACAAACCTAGCAAACGCATACAAACCCTGTAAACACGCCACTTTAACCGCACCACAAACCCTGTAAACACGCCACAAACCCTGTAAAAACGCCACAAACCCTGTAAACGCGCCACAAACCCTAAATATGCTTGTGTGTTAATGGGTTTGGACTTCCTTTGGTGATGGATCTCAAACGTCAGAGAGAGGAATCTGCATGAGAGAAAGCTGCTGTCGTACCCTGCTCAGAGTGTCAAACCATCTCACGCAGCGTTTGTGGTTTACGGTCCCCGTCCCGAGTGTCCCCCCAAAACAGATCCTACAATCCTTCCCACGAGAGAACCTCCAACACCTCCGCCTCCCTGAAATTGGACTGAGACTGCGATTTATAGGATGGCGCAGAGGCATCTGGTGCGGCGTCACAGAGCGCACCGCCCCTTACCTTGGAGTAAATCGTGTCATCGAGCATCGTCACTGGGACCATGCTGATGACGCCCTGATCCCCACGATCCATCTTCTCATAGCAGTGCACACCCTTGATCAAGCGTCCATCCTTTGTCACCAGCAGGCTGCTACCGCCCCCCTGCCCCAGGTTGTCGTCGATATCATCTGAGGTGCCACACGCATCGACCTGCATCACCGGCGCTGGGCGCTGCTGCCGCCTTCCGGGAAGTCGATCCAACATCGGCTGATCCTGCAGCCCTTCGAGCGCGGCCTGGCAGTCGGCCGGGTCCGCGCTGGCGCATTCCACGAAGGTGTCCCTCGGCAGGTAAAGCTCTACGGGTGGGGCGGTCTCCAGCGCGGATTCCCTCGCTGCGTCCGATGGACGGCCTCCCTGCACCTTGCCGTCCCCGTTCTTTTCCCGATCCGCCTCTTCCGTGGCTGCCGGTGGCTGTGAAGCATTGTGCTGCAGCAAATTGAGCTGCGACAGCCGTCGCACGACGGCAGTCGCCGACAGCCGCTTTGGGCGGACAGATTTCCGATCTCCTAGGTCCTTGTAGAAGGAGCGGCATGCCTGCACGGCAATGATGTCATCCTCCGAGCAGGGGATCCACGCGCCCACCTGCACAAGGTCCACGTGGCGCTCCGCCACGTGGCGTGGCATGCGGACCTTGCGGTATCTGTGAAGGTACCTCATGCCGAGGAAGAGAGACACGGGAAACCCCAGCACAAAGGTGGCGATGGTGATTGTGGCGGCGGACACAGCAAGCATCCACGGACCGTTGCCGCATCGAGTTTGACTGGACAGCTGCAACCTGGCGCATACCAACGCAGCCCGCCACCCCTCCCCCTCCCCTTCCCGTCTTGCTGAGCAGGTGCAGTCTCGGACTGATACCCCCACCCCTCACTCCAATATCCCTTTGCACCGTTCAGCTGGGTTCACAGTTCAAGCTACTGGAGTTCACCTGACCCCTGGAGCATGCTGCCATCAGGGCGGCTCAGGCGTGCAGTGCCATGTGGCACGGTTCAGGCCGTGCAGTGCTGCACATGTGGCTTCCCGGTCGTTGTCGCGGTCTGCTGCATGGCACGGTTCAGGCCGTGCAGTGCCATCGACACCAGTTCAGCGATGCAGTGCTGCATGCGGCACCGGTTCAGGCCGTGCAGTGCTGCATGTGGCACGGTTCAGGCCGTCGCGGTGCTGCATGTGGCACGGTTCAGGCCGGTACAGTGCTGCATGCGGCACCCCGGTTCAGGCCGTGCAGTGCTGCATGCGGCACCGGTTCAGGCCGTGCAGTGCTGCATGCGGCACCGGTTCAGGCCGTGCAGTGCTGCATGCGGCACCGGTTCAGGCCGTGCAGTGCTGCATGCGGCACCGGCTCAGGCCGTGCAGTGCTGCATGTGGCACCGGTTCAGGCCGTGCGGTACTGCATGTGGCACCGGTTCAGGCCGTGCAGTGCTGCATGCGGCACCGGCTCAGGCCGTGCGGTACTGCATGTGGCACCGGTTCAGGCCGTGCAGTGCTGCATGTGGCACCGGTTCAGGCCGTGCAGTGCTGCATGTGGCGCCGGTTCAGGCCGTGCGGTACTGCATGTGGCACCGGTTCAGGCCGTGCGGTTCGAAGAGTGACCATGCAATTGCATAACGTGGCGGGCTGTTACGGGCATTCATATATGTGTGTGTATGCTTATCCTTGCGACTCCTTTGGCACCCCGTAGCCACAGGAGACTGCACTATGTACTCACGCCGGGGATCAAAGGATTCAGCACACACTTCGGGACACTCATCCGGATTCTCCGGAGCTCACTAGTGAAGAACGGGACCCCCTAACCCTCACTGGGCCACCTGAGCCACTCTGCAACTGCACTGCCGGGGCATTGGCGCTGTACAGTATGGCTGTCTGCAGCCTTTGCGTGAAACACTGTAGCGGACCAACAGCGCTGCTCGAGGACAATGACCTTACCACACCACCGCGCAGACTTACCACGGCCACAGCGGGCGACACGAGCCTATTGGATCACATCCGACAAGGCCATACTCGACGTGCCAGCTTGAGCACACCAAGGATCCGACCCAAGTGACGCTCGCGCACAGGCGGAGCTCGCTTGAGGTGCTGGCTGCTTGAGTCTGGGTGCACGCCCGCCCGGGCAGGCGGCCTCCAGGGAAGCCGCGAACGCAGGGAGAGGGAAGCATGGGCGCCCGCGATCACCAAGACTGAATGTGCAGATCTTTGCTGTCGTTGTGCACGCGTCTGCATCGAAAGACCTGGAACATAAGGGTCGAGACGCTCGGGTGCACGAACATCATCACGAAAAGAGCTGCCCCTATGCATGCGCCCTTTATCTCGCGGCGAAATTGAATCCTTGCAGTCTGAGTGCCCCTCCCACCCCCAACACGCAGATCCCCTCCGCCCCCATCTTCCTGCCTTGTCAGATGGCAAGCAAAGCTTACAGCTCGTACTTTGGTCACGTCGAGCGGCCGCATGGACGACTCTGCCGATTCGCACTTCTGCCATGGCAGCGCGAGGTTGCATATCTACTATTGGGCAGTGCGAGGTCGCATATCTGCTATTTGGCGGTGCGAGGT
>LGRX02006160.1:0-17768 GCA_001247695.2 Cymbomonas tetramitiformis
GCACAATCCGACGCCTCTAAAAGTTCCCCGAATCCCACGCCTCCCAAAGTGCCCCAAATCCGACACCTCCCAAAGTGCCCCAAACCTGACACCTCCCAAAGTGCTCCACATCCGACACCTCTCAGCGTGCCCCAAATCTCCTCTCTGAAGTGGTTTTAGGTTGGGAGGAGCAGGTGCTGAGCGCGGCCAACATGATCGACCACAACGGGAACAAGGCGGCGCGCAACGCAGTGGCCATGGCGAAGGCATGCCAGCTCCCTCCTGGAGCGCTCGCAGTGCTCTGGCTCGCGGGAACTGCTGCTTGGAGGGCGCCAATGTGACTCTGTTCCACAGCCTCAAATACAGTTTGTATTATTCGAGCTCTCGCGCCATGCCGTGGTGATCAGTCATGGCCAACTGGGGCGTCCAACTTTGCAGAGGCAACAGGGCGAAATGGCAGCCGCCAGCTGGCATGTACACAGCATTGCAGAGGCAACAGGGCGAAATGGCAGCCGCCAGCTGGCATGTACACAACATTGCAGACGCAACAGGGCGAAATGGCAGCCGCTGCCATAGAAACATTGCAGACGAAATAGAGTTTGTCATGCTCAGCTGGTGCATACACAGCATTGCAGAGGCAACAGGGCGAAATGGCAGCCGCCAGCTGGCATGTACACAACATTGCAGACGCAACAGGGCGAAATGGCAGCCGCCAGCTGGCATGTACACAACATTGCAGACGCAACAGGGCGAAATGGCAGCCGCCGGCTGGCATGCGCGAGCCGATGAAAGTGCGGTGGCAGCCAAAGTGTCGCTGCGATCGCCGCGCCGGTGAATGCGATACGCCGCGCAAGCAGGCCTTGACGTGGCATGAGCTCCATAATCTGATGGGATGGGTTGCTGGATGGTGTGAAATTCTTCAGGTGGCCGCTCCCCGGGCCACCCTCCAAGTTCTGGACCAGGCAATACAGGTCCATGGTGCCGGGGGCGTCTGCCAGGACTTCCTATTGGCCGCGTTCTATGCAGGAGCGCGCACCCTGCGAATAGCGGACGGGCCGGATGAGGTGAGTTCCTGTGCCTCCACTTTGGAGGGGTTAGGGTTTGGGGCCGACAAGTGATTAGATGCAGCTCTGTTCATGAGCTGTAATCCCCGTGGTACCTTTTCTGGCGGGTACTGCCTCTTGAAGAATGGAGCAGACTAGTCTGCTTTTATTGCAAGAAGAGGCAGGGTAGGGTGACGGCTACACTCTACGTTCTCCCGTGTTCCTGGCGGGGGAGCGCCTCGGCGCCCGCTTTTGGTTGCTGCTTCCATGAATCTTCCATTGTGTCCATTGGTTTGCATTCATCAACCAACGGGTCCCATCCATCGCCCGTGAGCCGCCAGGCCCTCAGGAGCCGCCTGAGGGAAGGGCCTCCCAATTCTGCCGCAATTCTCGCTGTACCCCTCCCATGATGTGTTGTTACCATGTCTGCCAGGTGAAGCCCATCGCAAACCCCTCACAACCTACCTGTGCCCCGAAGCTGCGCCACCGCCAAGCCACCCCCTCGTCACCGCACGGCCTGCCTGTGCCCCGAAGCCGCGCCACACCTTCCTTCCCTCACAGCTTGCCTGTGCCCCGAAGCCACGCCGCCCCCAAGCCACCCCCTCCTTCGTTCACCCATTCCCCCATACTCAGGGGTTGCCACCCCAGCCAAGCCCTGTGCACTTAATGCCTTCAGCATGCCCTGCTCCCACATGCAAACCTCCCGTTCCGAGCTCAGCGCCAGGAGCTCATCCGGCTGCATCAGGATGCGCGTGTCATGTATCTTGAGGCATGATCCGGTGCATGGTGCATGACGCGAGTGATTGGACACTTTGCAAGCTCTTGTTGCGATTCCCTTGATGTGGCAGTTGGGCCTTCGGGCACTGCTCACAGGCGAATGTAGCTTTGTGCTATGATTGACATTTGAAGCGCGGTCTTGAGCATGTTGTAAGACGATTGGACACTGCGCAAGATCGTGTCATGGTTGTTACTTGCTCTTGTAGTGGGCTCCTCGCGTTGCTAAGTTTGTGTGGTATCTTGGCACGGTCCCGTCCTGTTGCTGCACACTGCTCGCGGCCGCTGGGCGCGTGGCGAGTCGGCTTTGATTCACGTGCCGCATTTCGTGCTGTGTGTTTGCCGTGCCGTGGCCTCGGCCTGCTCTCTGTTATTTATTTTACTGCTCGTGAGGTTTTTTCTGGGTTACCTTTGGGTGGCGTGTCTCGTGACACGTGGTGTGTATGCTTAGCCTAGCTGCCTCTTTACTGCTGCCTCTTTGTCACAATCATGGCCTTGTGTGCCCATACCGTTGGTTGTGAAGGGAGGCAAGGAGTGGCTACATCCGCACTCTGTGGTCGGACCACTTCCGGCCCTTGCCCGGGGTCTCATATTTTCATTTCAGAGTCCCTTCAGCAACCGTGCTTACGACGCCTGCGGACGGCACATATCTCGTGTATAGCAAGAGGGTAGCCACTCGAATCTTCGGGTACCTCGTACTCCGTGTTATCCAGGCCTTGGTGCGTGGTTGCTAACTCGCCCATTCCCTGTATGTTGCACACGCCTAGAGGTATGTGGTGATACCAGGGAGACGTATGTGGTGTCAATGGGGTAGGCGCATGCCTATGGGCCATGCCGCCATTTGCGTTGTGGTTTGCTCTGTGTATGTATGGCATATGACATACCGCATGCCATCATCCCGCCCCCTTCTCGCACGCGTCGCCTTCAGTGAGGTGTTAGTTGGGCTTGCTTCGGTCAGCGTGCCTTACAGCATTTTGTGTGAGCTTGTGTTTGTACCGGTTCCTTTTACAACCAGTACCGACGCAACTAGGGCGCCTAGTATCGTTTTTTATTGGTCTGCACTATGTACCCGCAACTGCAATTAATGCCATTGCATTGTTCTCCCCACAAACTGGGAGCAATTTGGGGGCTCACTTTCCCTGAAAGCTTGCGTGCGGGAAATGGGGCGGAAATGGGCTAACTTTGCAGGTTCATTTACGTGATATTGCTCGCATTGAGCTCAAGAAGGCGCGTTTGTGATCGATTATTGAAGGATCTGTTGAGTATGATCTCATCTTGAACATACATGTTAAATTTGCTATGTTTTAAGGGCGCAACAATTCACAAAATGTTACACACCCTTGCTGTCGAGCGAATTGTGCTTCAATTAAAATTTCAGAAATAGTTTTATTATCAGTTTGTATTTATTAACCCACAAATGTGTGAACAGGAAAATAGTGCATGTAGCTTTTAAATGTTGTTGTCAGGTCCAGATCATATTGTTGAAGATCCAGGAAAATGCACACGGATGGATCGATGATGGGGATTACAATACCAACATCAACCACCATTGTAAACCGACGCTTGCGTTGTACAACGACGGCATCGAGCGACGTTGGTGTTGGAGTGACAACGATAAATAGGGCTTCGTCCAATATCTCAATATATTGATACATTGTGCAGCGGATCGCTGTACTCTATTGATACATCGAATGATGGAATGTTCTCGGGGATGTCCCACTCCACCAATGCACTATGCAGCAGATCACCGCGTGAGGTCTAGCACGACATAGTGTGAACATAGTGTAAACCCGCTTTCCATGTTGCCCACGTCTAGAGTACCGATCCTGCCCTGCCGTGCTTGACATCCGCCCGTGTCTGGGATTGCCACAAGGAATTCCCATAACGTCATCCCCGATCACAATACTAACCTCGCCCAGCAGTGCTTGACTGGCGTGTGCCGATTAGAAATTTCACCTGGGCATGATCGATGATCGTTCTCGGGAGGCAAACACGAAACCTAGTGGTGTTTGTCTAAAATATAGTGAACCTTGTACACTATATCGCCGATCCAGGGTTGACAATCGCGTGGATGGTTTAATCGAATACGATTCCCCCCGATGATTTCACTACGGGTGCTCCTCCGAATATAAGGGACACTGGATATGTGAAACTGGAAGGATAGCCACTCATGGTCACTTGGTAATTAACGCTAATTACCGTAATTTGGCGCAATCTAGGTCGTCAAATTTTGTGACATTGTTTTTAGCCCATGATCTAACGGTTACATGACAGTTAGCGCTACTTGCTGTATTTTAGCGCAATCGCGGCGTTGTTGCGATATATTTTTCTTACCTGTGTAACCAACTACAACTGATCGAAGTAAAATTGAATGCTGTGTGTCACAGTGCAGCGAGCGGAGCGAGATGAGGTGCTGTGCCACATAACAAAGGTTATATATATGTGACAGACGGGAGAGGAGGTATCACTACGTGGTACAAAGTTTCGAACTCTGCGAGAGTTCGGCTCCGCAGTTTGATTTGTTTAAAAGAATGGTTTGTTTTCGTTCAGTAAGTTTTCCGTTTTGCTCTTTGAGGCGAGCGAGGAAGACTAATTTGTGGTACAATATGGACGAGTTTACTGATTCAGAATTAGAGGAAAATATCGCGCTAGTAAAAGCGTTGGATCGGTACGCTAGTTACAGAGAGAAGCTTTCGGTCGATATCCCGGAATTATCCGCGAGAGTGACATAGCGGTCCAGTCCTACCTCGCGACTTTAATTTGCGAACAGCGCAGTAGAGCAACGGCGAGTGGTATTGAGCAATCGGTGGTGGCACGAGAGCCCACTAGGAGAGAGCTCCAACGCCGTCTCCTGGGCGTCAGGAGGAAATGTTCACACCAAGTCAGGTGGTTCGAAATTTGAGGATTTGTCGTGCAAGCGTCAGTTCGAGGTCGTTGACAAGGCTGATTATTTCCTCTTCAGAGCAAAATCAGAGTTGGGATCGGTGTTGCCGAGTGGTTTTTCAGAGGGCATTATGCAAGTTTTGGAGCAGGTGAAAGCTAATTTAGAAGAAGGAATGAGGTTGTCAAAAGATCAAGCGCAGTTTGTCCATATCGCATTTCAGTTCGGATGGCCGGTAGTAGCGAGTGAGTATGAAGGGGAGCCAGTTGTTCAGACAGAGAAGGACGAACGGCGCCTTAAGAAGGCGAAGAAAATGGTGGCTGAGAACTAAGCCAAGAGAGCGAGCGACTCGTGGTCAGAGAGGCTTGCGAGATCGGAATGAGCAAGAGACTGGCTTCAAGCTGTCTAATGATGGAATCCCATCAACGTTATTCGTTGTTAGACCATCTGGAAAATTGGAAACCGTCCGGATCACGAAATCGCCCGTTCATCGTTCTACCCTGAAGCCGAGGGTTCGCGTTCCGCATGTGACAGTTCGCGATCCGCGTTCAGATGACGCCTTCGAGCGTTTCAGAATCTAAAAATACGTAACGACACTTACTGTTCACACGCGATACCACGATGCCAGATCGATGCCGTATCGATCGTGTTCCCAAGGTGTTCTCTGAGTGATCACCGATCGCAAGAACGCAGAAACAATTCAAGAAAACGAAAAAAACCAAGGCGAATGAACGGACATGCCATGCCATGTCATCACGCCACGCCACTATAGCTTGCCCTATGTCACAGACGCCCAGTTGCGAATTGAGAATTCCGGACCACGCTCAGTATCGCTCCCCCAAGAGTCTTGGGAAGACGAACCCCACACGAACGCAATGCGACTACGACATGACTGTGTCATCAAATTTGATTATCGTGACAGTGTTGGGACTTGGGTATTAAGCCCCCTTTCAGAAAGTGGGCCGGTAAATGAAAGCGGAATTTACCACTATGCAGCAGTTGAAAATTTGTCATTGTGTTTTCTTTTCGCAGTGAGATATCATTTGTTTTTTTTTTGCTGTTTTCGTGTTTGTTTGAGTCACACCGAGTGTTTCGGATCTTTCCGATCCGCTTCGTTTGCGTGGCTAGGTCAACGCTTACATTTTTGCGAGAGGGTTCAAAAGTTGAACAGTTGAAATTTGATATGTGCGTGTGGACAAGGAAACTGAAATGTGGAGCGCGCTTTCAATTGCGCATGTTCGTTCGAAGCGACTTTTTTAATAGGAGTTACACTCCTCGAAGCTGCAATAGAGCAGTTGAAAGGGGGGGGCTCTTGGCAGGAATTCCGGTTCTGGCTATCCGATCTTTCGACCACCTTAAGTGGAGGGAGAGAAGGGGAGGCGAGTCGATTTTCACATTACGCATCTGAAATGATAGTGATGTTCAAGAGGGCAAGGTCTCCAAGCGGCGATGCCACAAACAAAGTGTAGGGAAACTTGGAGTACCACAAAACGTGATGAGGCTCCTCAGACACGTGTTGGAGTGTTAATTGAGGCGTGCGTTAGCCTTTGGCACGCCTTGGGGTAATAACCCAACCTGGTCATTTTAAGGTGTGTTCTCTCCCCTTTGCCTTTCTCATTGCATTTGTAATTTGTTGTGCGCGATATTTTGATTTGAACTGTATGACTAGAATGTGTGGGTTTCCGTCGGTGTGATTACCGATTATGCGTTGATGGAGCACTTCTGCTTGAAAATTGTTGATAGGCAAATTATCTTTAAACCTTCTTGAGGGATGAGCGGCTTTTCTTAGATCATATTTGCCAATGGTGTGGTTAGCCCTGTAAGGCTAATAGGGTCTTGACCTTATGAGGCAGGGAAGTGCGTGGGCCATCGTTTGTCGCGCCTTGGGATGAAACCCGGCCTTGTCACAATAAGGTATGTACCCACTTGTCACTTGCATTTCTACTTGCCGTGTTTATGTTTTTGATAGTTTCACTTGTACTTCTTGCAGTACATATGCTTACGGAAATTGTGGGTTTCGGTTTGTTTTACAGATGCTTGCAAGGTTGGACCGCTCTACGTTAAAGCGTTTGTTAGTGGACCTATTTTGAGCGTGTCGTGAGGCGTGAGTGGCCGATGTTTGCCAAAGAGAAAACTGTTTGTACCCCTACCCCGGCCCACATTCAGAACTTGGGCCGCCCCTCTAGCTTACGTGATTTCGTGTGTTCGAGGCTGGGTGTGCGATAGCCTTAGGCACGCCTTGGCATAATACCCATCCCAGCCAAAAGAAGGCGAGATGCGCTCTTATGCTTTCTTGTGTTTGAATTTTGTTTGTGAACACGCGCTCTGACTCGTACTGGTTTGCTTGGGGTCTGTCTGTCTGCCAGGTAATTCATAAGACAAACTTTGCCAAGTGTGTTCACTTTAGTGAACGTGTTTTCTTTGTGTTTTTGAATTTCGATGTTGCTTTCACCCTTTGGGCTCAGGAGATGACGATGTTGTAAGTGACTGGAGATATTCGCAAGTAGTGATCTTTCTTTATGGGACCAAGCATCGATTTGGAAGTCAAACACGCATTTGAAATAGCCCCTTGTATTTGTATTTGGCATTTATTTTTGTTATATTTATGCAGTATACATGTCTGGCAGCAAAGCCAGGACTCATTGCGGATTCCTGTGCAGCGTGGGGGGGAGGGCTCTGAGAATGTGGAGGCCTGGGGCTTGTGATTGAGGGCTGCTGTGGATGTGGCAATCGAGGTCTGTTGTGAATGTGGCAAACCGCACTGCCAGCAAAGCTTGATGGGTGACAGTTTTCTTAGTATATATTTATAAGATATGCTGCATGGCATGTGCTCCTGCAATCAACATGATGTAAGCTAATACCATTTATTTCAAGATTTTGTAAATTTTTATCAATCAAATACATCACATTTCTGTTGATGTCATCGATTACTGGAACGCGAAGAAACGGTGCAGTGCGTTCGGGATTTCCGATGGCGGTTACGATCCAAAGCGAAACGAGAACGCGGATCGCGGATCATCACCATCGCTATGAGCACGCTCTCCGGCAATCCAGGAACGGGGATTGCAAAATGTCGTATGCAGAACACGATCGCTCCGGAACAGGGGGTAACGGTGGACCAAACTGCGCAATGAAAGCCGTTTCGGATGTGTTGAAGTATGAATAATAGGAATCCGAAGTCGGATTAGACTTTAAGGTTGAAACGAATTTAGAATAGACTAAGAACAACTAGTGCTAGAGGTGGTGTTTACTGAAAGGTAAAAGAGAATAATGAAAAAGTTACCAAGTTCCTTCAAGATAAGCACAAGCAAACAGAGGTCCGAAGTCAGGATGTCATCAGGCAGGTCCTATAATTAATTCCTATCGATGTGCTACAGTCTAATCCTAGATTCCTATATCGTACGGTGCTGACGTCGGTTGGGTGACAGTACAGGCTGTCACCCGAATGAAATTGCACTTGTAATAAAGAAGGAATGATGAATCGAAACTGTATGATGACGTGGACATCGTTGATGACAGAGTGCCTCCTCTTGGTATTATTGTCATAGTTCGTAGTCGTCACCCGACGACCCGAATGCTGAATCAATTATCGCAGGACTGACGTCATCGTCGACTGTCATAATTTACGGTAGTCATAATTATCGTTCGAGTCGACTGTCATAAAGATCGAGGTCATAATTATCGATCGGCTCGGTCGATCGAGGCCCGTATTTCTCGACTGTAAATATCTGACCGTAGGTAATCGTCGGTTCTGTACACTAATGCTCGTAAATCGGATGGTATTTTCCACACCCGTTTGGGGTAGGGTTTATGAGTAACGTGTAACTCCCTAAACACTAACCCTAACCCCAATTTCTTCTTATAGCTGTGCTCCGGGCACAACTCTCCCCCCCTTAAGAGCTGCCTTACTCCCGTAAGGATCTTCAGCTATCAGAAGAGGAGACCGTCGAATAATTGTCGCAAAAATGAGACACGCGGGCGTAAATGAGAAAAAAATGAGAAAGCATTAAATTGTCTGCCAAATTGGTTTTTGGGGTTCTGAATGACAAATATGAGGGCTAATTTGAATAGTCCTTGAAGGAATTTCGAAAAATCTGGTTTTTGACTCTTCAAAGTAGCCACGCGCGAGTCACGCGTGCGGCAAGAAAACGGGAAAGGTGGAAGTATCGTGTCAGGTGTGGAAAGTTATGATTTTGCCTTATGTTTGTGAACGAAATGTTAGATTTTTGCACTATTAGAATATGTAATATTTTGACATTTCCAAAAATGCAACTATTTGCTTACATGGGAGAGATCCAGCAGATTTATGGCCCATTTTAGGGTGTTTGGAGGGTCACGTAGTAAAATACTTCTCATCGGGCGAAAGTGAGCAGCAAAGGAGATATTTTCAAAAGCTATTGTGCTGGAAAAGTTGTTCGGGAGTGAAACCAACCAGGGGTGATGCTCCCTCAGGCTTCATGTGACCCAACATGGGCATTCAGCGGGTAAATTTGCCCTGAACAGGCTATTCCAGCACGATTCTCGGCAGCTAAGAAGACCGGTTAACTGTATTATTTCGCGGGAAACATTAAAATACGTCAGAGGCAAAATATCCCGCGGCAGGTGTTCCTACAGGTGTGCTGCACATGGATATATCGGGGCGTCCAAGGTTCAGGGTTTTAGGGTATATGTTGGAGGAGTCGTAACCGGAGGTCGTTTGCACACACCTGCGTTCGTGACATAGAACCACAACCCGCACCTTAGACTACCTACACCAGTATGGCCAATATTGGAATATTGCAGTATTGGATATGGCCTTTCGATACTTTTACGTTTCGCGACTGCCAGTTACAACAAGCCCAATGGGTTCCTGAAGACCCTTTAATTCTCCGCTTGTGGCGGCAAGCGCGGCAACAAGCTGAAGAAGACTGGGAGGACTTCGGGCAACATGCAGTTAATCTCAGGACCTATCACCGGTGGAGTTTTTGGCCGATGTACGTCCACGGCCGTAGATCCAGCGAAAGGTTCGGTGTGAGGCATCTCGTGTACTGGTATGAGGGCGGGTGGATCTACCACCGATACTCAGATTTGGAGTGGCGGGCCTGGCGAAATAGAAACCGCTACAGCGAAACAACGCACGGTGCCCTGACAGAGCTGGAAAGCGATCTGCTGCGGGAAGATGAAAGGAGATGCGCAGTTTGCGGGCGTATGTTAAGAACCTGCACCCTGGCGCGCATATTTGATGCTAGCGCGTGCAATGAGGAGACGTATGCTTGGTAGCTAACACTTATGTCACGTGACTGTACACAAATGAACCGTATATTTACATGTATGAAAAACAATAAGTTCCACGCCGTGTGGCCATTGTAATCTAGTGTGCGTGCCACGAGGAATGAATGAGGCTGTGTTGCTTACCTTCACCTGTCCAACGCCTCGGAGGCCAAGTTTTCCCTGGCCACCTTCAGAAGTTCTGCCTTTTCAGGTCCTCCTGGAACTCCGCCGACAGCAGGTTTGCCAGGAGGTTCGTCCCAGCAAGTCAGGATCTCACTCGCATCGAAGTCGTACCAACCTGTCACTTTCGGAGCGGCTCTCCGGAAGGCGTTCTCCGCGAACAAGCTGTTCAAGTCAGAGAAGGTTTTGCTTGTTCTCCTCGTGCTCGGCATAAGCAGCGGCGCACATGGAAGCCAAAACCCCCACTTCACTCTGTTCGTGTTCAGATCCACCTCCAAGACCTCCACGAAATGCATGGGCATGGACACGGCGTTGTTCCCAGGCATGCGGATAGTAAAGCTGCAGCCGTCGTTGCCCGCGGCCACCGTAACAGCGAAACTTTTGCCCGCACTCTTCGCCAGCATGTCGATGGTGTAGTCCGTAGGAAGGTTACGGTAGGCCAACGGTATGTCGTCGTCCGGGTCGTCCGAGTCGTCCTCGTCGTCCTCGTCGTCCTCGTCGTCCTCGTCCATCGAGACGCCTGCGAACTGTCCAGTGGCCGCCTCCGGGGGATGCGCGTTCTCCACCTGCTCCACAATCTGGTTTGCATCCTCGAAAAAGCAATCGTCGTCAGGAGCGAAGCTGTCCGTTATAAGGGCGCCTGTCGGACCGATCACAGAGGCCGCTCGAAATAGCACTCGTCCCTTTTCACGACCCCGCGCTTGTCGAGACTTCCCGGGTGGAGACTTGCTCCCTGGGGACGCCTTTGCCAATGGCGAACTGCGTGCACGCTTGTCACTTGGAGCTCGTGCGTGATCTCCCTGTGGCGCTGCAGGAGCAGGGCATCCTCGGCCACCTGCGCCTGGCCCTCGTGCTGCCGGTGCCTGTGGTCGAGTAGGCATAGCTTCGTTGGTTTGCGGGCCTCGCGCAGCAGCTCCTTCTCGTCTTGCCTGTGTAGTGGCTGTTACAGCCCCGAGTGATGGCGCCGCCCGCGCAGCTCCGCCGGCTTCGGAAGTTCTTGCAGGCAACGCCTGCTCCGTACCCGGCGACGCTTCCTCCCCGGTTTCCTCACCTGTCGTCGCTCGACTTTTTTTTCGAAGGACTCTGAGATTTTCGTGGTGGGCCTTTCGGGCGACATCCGTCGCTTCAAATAATGCCTTCGCCAAACGGCCCCTTGAGTGGGCGTTCAGGAAGTTCAACTCCCAGGTGGTGCAACGCTGCTTTACACTCGGCCACCGTGTACCTGCAATGGCAGCCGACGCGTAAGACACACAGCTAAGACTCAGGTAGGCATAATACTTGCAAGACCTAACAATGAAGTCGAGGTGCTCGCAACCGACCAACGGGACGAACCAAAAATCGACGGACTCGACGTCCCTCGCTTTCTCCACGCACTTGCGCACGATCTCTTGTGGAGGTTTCCGCGGAAGGTCCTTGCTTAACACGTTGCGACCATCGGATAACACTTCGAACTGTTCGGGCATCGTCCGTTCGATTCTGGCACCTCCTCCTGCACTGGCTTCTTGTGCCAGGCGTTCTCGTAAAGCTCCTTCAAATCCACAGGAGCCTGTGGGGTCGGCGTCGGTCCAGCCCATGCATCGTAGTCCTCGGCGGTCTTGGGCAAGGGAAAGTACCCGAGCAACGTGTCCAGCGTGTCACTTGGAATACGGTAGTGGATGTAGTCGCACATGCGACTGAATGCAGTGCGAGTTTCCCTCTCTTCCTTCGGGTCTAGCGGCTTCACCCCTTCTAACGTGGGGCTGCTGTCGAAAGCTGGGTAACTTTTCATTACCTCCAGGCCCTTACGGAGATCCTCATCCACTCCGGCAGGCATGTGGTTATCCAAGCTGAAAACATCGTCATTATCACCACTTTCAACAAATGGCACTTGAGCACCACCCGAATCTCGGTGACAAATCGCCTGGAAACCCAAAATTTCGGGCTATACCCTAAAATTTCAAATTTTTGAAATAACGTGTCATTATCTACTCTCCAAATGCTATCTAGTCATATAAAAAAAACCTCGTTATCATAACTTCCGCCGATTGACACCTGAGCACCGCCCGAAACGGGGCGAAAAATCGCCTGGAAACCCAAAATTTCGGGCTATACCCTAAAATTTCAAATTTTGAAATAACGTGTCATTATCTACTCTCCAAATGCTATCTAGTCATATAAAAAAACCTCGTTATCATAACTTTTCAAAAAATGAGAATATAATGAGACACCCGCGTGTCTCATTTTTGCGATATGGTCGTTGTTTCGTACAGCAGGTGCGTCGGAACGGGGTACACTGCCGAACTGGTGCTGCTCCCCTTCCGGTCCCCCCGGCTCGTACCCTGCTGCGAGGACCACAGGTGCTGGCCGTACCGCCGGACTGCGTAGCAGGGCGTGTGGCCGGTGCATACTCGCAACTCCCGGGCCGGGGGCGACGAGGTCCAGATGCACGTGGGTTTCTTATACCCAGTCCCATACTGGCAGTAGCAACACTCCAGTGGTGGTGGAAGTTGTCGGATTACCTCGCGAAACTTCAAACCGTAAGGTGCATAACCCCGCGGATTTTCCAGAAACCAGTGCTGGGGTTGGAACCAAGAAAGGAGGTTGAGGGTTCTTCTGACGCAGGCGTCCGCGGCCGCTAGGCGACGTGTGCCTTTAGTCTTGGCAGCGCTGTACTCCGTACAGGGTGGACTGGCCCAGATCACGTCAAAGTAGCGCCGGGGGTACTGCTTTTCGTCCCAGTCTTGCACAGACACCACGTGGGTGGCCTCCCACCTTGGGTCCGAATCCACCGTTACACATTCCGCATCTGGGAACTTGTCCCGGAAAGCCCTCTCGACCGACCCGGTACCACTGAAGAGGACCCGGGAGTCGAGGAGGCCGGGAGTTAGCACTGGTGGACCGGGCGTAAGCCAGGAGCTGTCCCGCCTCGACTACAAAGGCGTTGGCCTGGTCATCAAAAATCTCGTGTGGGAGGCAGGGCCCTTGGGGGGTCCCAATACCTTCTACCAGACCTTCCCAGGTACCCGCAGTCTCCAAAGCGGACACTTGCCCCTCTCGATATCGCTCCGCTTTTTGTCGGCGCCGGTCTCCCGCCTGTACGCGGTCCTGTTCTTCCCTTTCCAGCCGGGCCTTCTCGAACTCGCGAAGGGGTTGTAGGGGACCTCCATGCTCCAGATCCTTGCGGGGCCGCCATTGATCGTGCTCGCGGGAGAGCCCCAACCAGCGGACTTTCCATTCTACTACCTCCTGGCCCCGCACTTGTCGGACCCTTCGGGCCAGGATTCGGTCCACGTAGTATTCTTTCTGCCCGTCCACGATAGCTGTTTTGGGCTTAACCCGCGCTCGCCGGGAGTTGAAGGCGGCACTTCCATCGGTATAGGGTCGCAGTCGGTGCTGAGCAAAAACATTATGTATGCGCCACCCTCCGGGTAGCTTGAGGCGGTACGCCACTGGCGCCCCTCGGTCTTCCTCGGGTAGCACCAGCTGTCCGTCACTGTAGAACCTTTCGGTAATTGGCAGAGGTCCGTGCCAGCGAGGCCCCAACTTGCGGTAAGTTCCCCTATCCTTAACTTTCTCCGTCAGGTGCTTGGCCTCCATCCAAACCAGGTCCCCAATCGCAAACTCGCGCTGATGGTGCCGGCTGTCAAACTGGGCTCGCTGCTTCTGCTGAGCTAGTTCGAGTCGGGCACGGGCCGTTTCCAGGATGTCGCGGAACTTGGAGGCAAACTCAAGGGCGGTGCCTGCTCCCTTCGTGTGTTTCCGCAAATCCGGGTCATCCTCCAGGGCTGCGTCAACAAATAGATCCAGTTGGGACATAGGAGGTGAAGGACTCGTCATCTCAAACGGGGAGAATCCCGTGCTTTCATTCCGGGAGTCATTGATGGCAAACTCCACGTTGGTGCACCACAAGTCCCAGTCTTCCGGGTGATCATTCACGAACGTCCGTAACATATCCTCCACCACCCGATTCGTATGCTCAGCCTGCCCGTCTGACCGGGGGTTGTAGGGGGTAGTGGTGGCCACCTTAACTCCCATTAGCTTCTGCAAAGACTGCCAGAAGGCATGCATGAAGCGGGGGTCTCGGTCGCTGATAATTTTCATGGGGGCCCCATGATGCTTCCATACATGATCGAAGTAAATTCGGGCTACCGCCATCGAGGAGCTGTCCCCAAAGTTCAGGGGCGCCACATGGACTTGCTTGCTCAACTTGCAGGTGAAGGTGGTGAACGCATCGTGCCCACGCGGGGTGAGGGGGAGTCCGGTCACGAAGTCCATTCCCACCACCTGCCATATCCTCTGGGGGATTCTGTGCGGATTCAACAACCCATCCGGGAAAGTGTTCCGGGGTCGGACCGCCTGACAGGTGGCACAGGAGGCTACCCAGAGGCCCACGTCTCTATTCATATACCGCCACCAGAACCGCCGGGACACCCGATCCAATGCCTTATCTCGACCCACGTGTCCGGCGGCGGGACTCTCATGGGCCTGCCGCATGATGATCTCCTTGAGGGGGGAATCATTTCCCAACACCAGTTGGTATCTTCCCGCCGCCGTCCGCCACACAACTTGCCCAACCACGCAGAACTCGGTTGTCCGCTTGTGCGGAGCTGCTAGCACTTGCTGGCGCAGCTCCCGTAGGGGACCAGGGCGCTCATACTCTTCCCGTAGAGCCTGGAGGAAATCCGTCCCACTGGGCGGGTCCTCCGAGTCTCGGAGCTGTGCGGCTTTGCCCTTCTGCAGCGGGGCAGGAGGATCCGGCGGGCAACGGGCAATGCCGGCTCCTCTCACCCGTCCTGGATGGGGCAACGCGGCGGGGGCATGCACCACTAGCATTGGCCATGCCAGGTCAATGCGGGTACCGTCGGAGGATTCGAACAACTGGGTGGGTTTTTCCAGGTGGTCATGTGTGGGGATGACTTGGACTATCCGCATCCCGGTTTGTCTGAACAGGCGCCTCCACCGGGGCATACAAGACTGGAGGTCCGGGAGGAGGAACACAGCTGAGGTGTGCTCCGGGTCCCGGCGCCACTCCTCCACGAACTTTTTCAGTATGGACTCGATAGTGGTATGTTTATGGGAGGGGGGCGGACTGCACCAGACATGGAGTCCCTGCCAGGATTCCCGTAGGCAATCTATCCAGTATCGGTAAACCCGGCGATTGTGTCCTCCCACACCGCAGCAGGCATCTACATCGAAATCTCCAAACTGCTTCTGAAAATCCTCGAAGTAGACCTGACACACCCTTCGGTCCTCACGGTCCTTGCTATCCTGGGGTCCCACATCTTCCTCAAGGGAGGAGGGCACCTCTTTCGTGGAGGGGGGCTCAGGTGGGTACGGGGGCCCCTCACTCTCACGAGACTCCCGTGACTTTCGACTCCGGGTAGTCATGGGAGCGAGGTGCTCCTCCATGGCTTCTTCCGCCAGACCCAGGGTACAGAGAGCATCCATCCACAATAGGCCTAGATCCTGCCATCCGCCCCCGGCAGGGTCTTCCCTACCTCCCAATACCAAACAGGAGAGGCGGGCTCCTTCCTCGAGAGAAACATTAGGCGGCGGGCCTCCTACTGGTAGGTCGGTTTCCCGACTCATGACACCACTCTCCCGGAGCCCTTCTCTAGGACAAGTGGAGTGATAGTCCGGGCGTCTCGAGAGGGCGTCCGGGACTTGGAGCATACGCCCAGGGATCCATTCCATTTTTGGGACCCCCACTTCCACTAGGTCCATATACCATCGAGCCTGACGCCGACTCAGCTCTCTCCCAGGTGACATCAACCATTCCAGGGGTCGGTGATCGCCCTGAAGTTTGAAATTGGTGAACACAAGATAGTGCCTCCAGGCGACCGTGCAACAGTGGTGTAGGGCGCACAGTTCTCTCTCCCCCGTGCCATAGTTTTGTTCGGCTGGGGAGAACTGCCTTCCCTCATACGCAATGGGACGTAGGCCCTGGCCCAGATCCTGCATCAGGACTCCTCCTAGGGCCACGCCGCTGGCGTCGGTTTGCACCACGAAGGGAGCTTCTCCTTCTGCTGCTGCTCGCATGTTGGGCAGCGCCAGGGTGGGGCAGAGGTCAGCTTCTCCTTAATAGCATCCTGGGCGGCCTGCTCCTTGGGTCCCCATTCCCATTCTACCGAGCTCTTGGTGAGGCGGGTCAGGGGCTGAGCCAAGTCCGAAAACCCTTGGATATACTTCCGGTAGTACCCGGCCAACCCCAAGAATTGCCGCACGTGCGTGACGGAGGTGAGCGGGGGCCAGTCCCTTACGGCTGCCACTTTATCCTGTTGGGGTCGGCATCCTCCTTCCCCCACAACGTGCCCCAAGAACTTCAAACGGCTCTTCATGAACTTCATCTTGGATTGACTGAAGTATATGGGACACTCAGGATTCCGGCAAACAGTCAGCATCTGTCTTAGGTGCTCCAGATGTTCCTTTACGGAACGGGAGAAGCAAATGCCGTCGTCTATAAACACCCTCACAAAGGGCAGAGACCGAAATGCCTGGGTCATCATACTTTGGTACGAGGAGGGGCTATTGGTCAGTCCCATGGGTAATACCAACCATTCATAGGACCCGTAGTGAGAGACAAATGCTGTCTTCTCCACGTCCTCCTCTGCCCATGGGCATCTGCCAGAACCCGTGTCGCACGTCCGCCGAAGAGAACACTACGCACCCCTGCATGTCGTCGAACATTTGTTGTATATCCGATAATTGAAAGCGGTTTCGCACCGTCAACCCATTCAGACGGCGGTATAATCGATGACGAGCCGAAGATCTTTGGGATTGTTTGGCTTGGGCACCATAAGGCAGGGCGCAGCATACGGGCTCGCGACGAGGGGCGAATATAACCTTTAGCCAACAGCTCGTCCAAACGCGTGCGGAGCTGTTCCAACTCCTGGTGCGACATCTTGTAGTGTCTCTGGGCAGGGGGCACGTGGTTCCAGTCCTCCTTGAGACGAATGTGGGCTCTCTGCTTGCTGCTTCCCAGCACGGCATTGAGCGGCAAATCCTCCACAATCACGTCCTGGAACTCCTCTAGCAGGTCCTTGAGTGACTGCCGCGCCCAATCCGGCATGGCTGCGTCCTCTTCCTCAGCGGCCCCATCTGGAGGAGAAACTGACGGGGGCTCTCCATCTGGGAGAGAAACTGATGGGGGCTCTCCATCTGGAAGGGAAACTGAAGGTCGTTCAATCGTCTCCCCCCCTTCAAGCGGAGTCGCCCCTGACTCCAAAGCAGCCACCACCGCCGGTCGTCCTTCCGTGCGGGCGGGCACAATCACTAACGCATCATGTCCCGCGTCCGGGTTATTCCCGAATCGGCGCTGGTAAAGCGCCAGCTCGCGACGCGCCTGCGCCGGCTCTAGAAAAACCTCCTCGGTGAGGTGCATGGCTCGTTTGTCCCTCGGGGACGCCGCTCTTCCAGGACTTCCCCCAGTAATAGTCACGGGCCTACCCTTGTGTTGGAAAGAAATGGACCCCCATCCTTGGTATCGAGGGAAACCGGGGACAACCTACGCAGCCAGCTGCCTCCCAGAACCACATCTACCTGGACGCCTATACGAAGTACTCGCATGCGCAGGGTTTCCGCGTATGAACCCCGTGAGGTGGTACACGCGAGCTTGCCAAAGGCCGCCGTGTCCGACACCTTAACGGACCCATCAGCGAAGGAGACCCGCAACGGCTCCGTGC